>VYXC01010452.1:417282-445685 GCA_013397175.1 Platysteira castanea | reverse complement strand
AGGAAAAGTTCTGGAAAGAGAAAATGTAAAGTGACACATAAAAGATTCCCAGCTTTGAGTAAAAAGGTCAAACAGGCAGAATATCCCAATGAAGGGTGGGTGACTTAGCAATGTGATCCACCAAAATTGAGAAAGACAAGCTCTGGGCTTACACCTTACTGACGGGACTCAGCAAGGCAATGGAAAACTGAGGATTAGTTGTTTTTTGTATAGATCTGTGCAATTCTTGAGCTGCAAAGTGAAAAACAGAGGTGCCTTCAAAAATCTGAAGTGCCTTTCTGAATCTGTATATCTGTTGGCACTAATGCAAGATCCTGAAGAATTAAACTGTGAGCCAGAAGATTTACAGTTTGACTGTCTCATGTAAGAAAGGGATGTGTTTTAAACCATGGTGAACACAGGCTACCAGCAGCAGGCGCAGGCCATGGGAAGCTGGTGTGAGGTCCTATTCTCTGTGATATCCCAGCCAGAGGGTCTGCCATTTGGTCTGGTCCTAATTCTCCACTGGGGTTGGAGAAGCTGGAGGTGCTGAAGGAGCAGCAGGATGAAGAGACACTCCAGCCCTGGCTAAGCCTAACAGTGAGCCCAGGCAGTTCTGCAACTCACTGCAGTGCGATGGAAAATGAAACCAGAGACCATTCCACCTGTGGAACAATGGTGTGGAAGGTCCAAAGCCCACCCAAACTCACACTTGTTAGGAAGATAAAACCATTGTCTTGGAGAGTTAGAAACTCTGGTGGTACACTCTTCACTTCCCAACAGCGGCCCCAGGGGAGGCTATCTGGGACCTCCACAAGCAGGATCATGGTTTCCTGAGGAGATACAGGCACATGTGAAGAGTGACCTTGGACTGCCAAATTATCACCCCTATTGAGGCAGTGCAGCTAACCCAAAACAACTTGGCCAGGTGCAGACTATCAGCACGCTCCCAGCAGAGCAGCCTCACTCTGGGGCCCCTGCATTGCGTTCTGAGGCCCCAGGAAGTACATACTCTCTTGTTTCAAATCAATGCCTGTGGTTAGAAAATAAGCCTATGAATAGCTGTAGAACATCTGGGGATGTCACACAGAATATCTGCCTCTTATTAGACTCTAGAGATTTTAAAGTTTAGATAGGGTTTTAGGAACATGAGATTAGGCAGCCATTTTTTAAAAGCTGCCCTGCTTTTCTTTCAAGAATATTTACCCTAAAAAATACATTATATCTTTATTTCTACTGTTTTCTTTAATACTTATCCAAGCAGGAGAAGGCTTAGCCGCTGCCCCAGCAGCACCAGCCCCTGTGCAGGCCAGCAGCACAATGCACACAGCCCAGCCAGCATTGCCCTGCAGCTGTGAGCCAGCCATCGGCTCAGGCAGCATCTGCTCAGTGTCTCGGGTGGAGCCTGCCTCTGGGCCATCTCCTTTATTCCTGCTGAGGAGCAACACCAGAAATTGTGTGGAAAATAAAGCCCACTTCAAACTGCAGTTTCTCTCTTCGGTAATTAAAAATAGAGAGATGAGTTTTCCGACGTCTTTGTTTCGTGAGGCCACATAACCATCCATATGCCACCTGGCACAGCAGAAAAACACCAAGGTTTTACTCTATAACTGTCAACATGGAACAAATGTTGTTTTGTGTCTGCGCAGGATAAGAATATCTTCACTAGCATTACTGACAAGCTGGTTAAACAGCTCCCTTTTATCTTATAGGGAATCGGGACCATCCACCAGGATGGAGGTACTTGCTGGAGGTGTTCATGTCAAGTCTACAGGAGGTCATTTAGCCTTGGGCACACACGGGATTTCAGACAGCCATTCATTTCAGGAGTCCTATGCCTTTAGTCAGTAGTCTGGCTGCCACCTGCTTTTATTATATGGGTGCTTCCTGTACCATGGCATTACGGGATATAAGTATCTGGCCCTGGGATAAACATTGCTTTCTAGAAGTTGTCTTGTTTCACTTCTGCATGTTGACTCCCAGCTTTCTTCCACTTATTATTTTCCTAAAATATAATAGTAGAGATTCCCAGCACATGAGAGGAGGGATTTTTTCATATTTCCTTAGCAGATAATACCTTCACAATTACAGTTCAGGGGAAGCCAGAAAGACAATTTATTAATTTGCTAAGCCTTCCCTCTTGCCTTACCAAACTTGGCCCAAGATAATCCATGTCTGCACAGTCCCATAGTGCACAAATCACTAACTCAGAGTGGAAGGTGCCTGGCAACTGCTAACAAAGAAAAAGGGAGAAGTCACAGAAATACATTTTGGAGATGCACTGGCAACAGATATCCCTCTTACACTGGGCTCGTTGGTGGGTTAGGTAAGAAGCTTTAGTGTCTTGGTGCTAAGCCAACACACTCTTTCTCCTCCATTCACCACTTATATTCCAAAGAGGAACTGACCTTTTAGTGCTGGGATTCTGAGAAGTGAGTCGTCTTCTTTTTCCTTTTCTTCTTTTTTTTTTTTTTTAATGAGGTCACAAAACCAGAAGAACAATTCATTGTACCACGAGGACTGTGGATAAATGTTGCACTCAAATAATATGCCACAGCATACATGCATGATGATGATGACAGACAAGCCACAGAGGAAAGGAGCTGGGCCTGGATGGTTTTGGTGACCACAGATACCATCTTAAGATACTTCCAAGGATGAGCAATGGAAACTATGATTTTGTGGGCAGCCACATTTCTGGCTGTCTGTTTGCCTTCAGCCACCCTTTATGATCCAGTCATGAGGTTTCTGAGTACTGCATTTGCTCAAAGGTGCTGCTTCAGTCCAACAGTGGGGAGTCATACAGCTGATGGTCTCATAGTGCTGAAAGGTATGGGGAAAGGAAAAAAGGCGGGTGTGTCTATAAGACTTGCACAAAGTCTTGGCGTAAAGGCAATACTTTTCAAGACTCGGAGTAAAGTTAGTAAATCAGGAATGACTAGTCCCTTTGTCCATTTAAGGTGTCCAAGGGTTTCTGGCAAGTCAGAGCCCTGATACAAGCACTTTGTAAAGTTGCTGTGGGTCTTACACCCTGGGCTATGAATACCTAAGTCCAGAGATCCCACAGGGTCGTCAATAGAACTTGCTGCACATCCTCACTCTGCTGTGATCCAGTCCAGTGATCCACTGCTGTGATCCATGGACAATCCTCAAACTAGCTGTGTTAATTCAGCATAATACTGAACTGCCTAAAAATCTTGCTTTTCTTCCTTCTTTTTCCTTTTCTTTGCATTGAAATGAAAATTAGATGCCAGAAATATCTTTTAACTCACCGTCTTTTCCGGTCTCACAGCAACAACCTTCCTTTGTTTTATTCCAACACCCCATACAGATGCTACAGGCTAAAATCTCCCCCAGCTGCCTTCCAGTCCCCTTTCCCTCTGCCCGTTGGGAAGGAGCAGTGGGTGCCTCTCTGTGCTATCTAATGATTGCATTAGATAGCCCTCTAATGTGTGTGTGCCGCAACCGCACCGTGCTGTGCAGTGCAGCTGCTCCCAGCCGCCTGGCAGGGACCCGTCCTGTCACCTGTCACCTGTCACACAGCGGAGCTTTTGGCCTTGGGAGCAGTCTTTTGTTGTTTCAGTTTCATGGGAAGAAGTTTCAGATTTTAACCCACCCACTCAACTCCAGGCTGCTGCTCAGCCTGGTCAACAGATTGAGCTACCCATCTTGTGAAATCCACTTTTACCATTACCTTTATCTCTGTACTTGAATGTCAGGCCTGAAAACTAAGCCTGGCTGCATTTTCTGGCTGTGCACTACCCCATTCATTCACTGCACGACACAGGGCAAGCAGGCATGCAACCCAGTCTGCTGGTACAGGACAGGTTGACCCCTAAGAGTTGCTCCCCTAATCAGGGCAAGAGCTGAAGTAAGGGCTCAGTCAGCTTGCAATGCACACTGCTGCACCAGTGACTGTGTACAGCCACTTTGACTGTCTTCCTGATCCCTGGCTGGCAGTGGCTGGACATGACCCAGAGTGTGCCCAGGCAGCCAAGAAGGCCAATGGCATCCTGGCCTGGATCAGCAAGAGTGTGGCCAGCAGGACCAGGACAGGAATTGTCTCCTTGTATTTGGCACTGGTGAGGTCACACATCGAGTGCTGCGTCCAGTTCTGGGCTCTCACTCCAAGGAAGACACTGAGGTGCTGGAGTGAGTCCAGAGAAGGTCAGGGGAGCTGGGGAAGGGTCTGGAGCACAAGTCCTGTGAGGAGCAGCTGAGGGAACTGGGGGTTTTTAGCCTGGAGAAAAGGAGGCGCTCTTATTGCTGTCTGTAAGTATATAAAAAGGTTTTAGCAAGGTGGAGGTCAATCTCTCCTGACAAGGAACATGCAATAAGACAAGAGGAAATGGCCTCAAGTTGTGCTGGGGAGGTTTGGGTCGGGAGGTAGGAAAGATTTCTTCACTGAAAGGATGGTTAGGCACTGGAACAGCCTGCTCAGAGAAGTGGTGGAAGTACCAACCCTGGAAGTCTGCCAAAGACGTATAGATGTGGCACTTGGGGACGTGGTTTAGTGGTGGACTTGGAAGTGGTAGTTCCCAGCCCAACTGATTCTATGATTCTATTCCATGATTCCTGTGCCTTACCCCACAGCCGTGTGCTGGAGGACAGGCTGTACAGACGAGTATCACTATATCCTAGGGACAGCGCAGCTCTAAAACAAAAGGGATCATACCTTATTTTGGCGCATTTTGCCCCAGCGCTGCGCCGGCGGCTCCCGTTCCGAGAGCAGCAGGACGGGCTCGGTGCCGCCGGGAGCCGCCGGGGCTGCGCGGGCGGCAGGGGGAGCGCCGGAGCCGCGCTCCGCATCTCCGCTCCCCCGGGCCCGGCCGCACGCCGCTGCGCTTGCCGTGTCCCTTTTACACTCTACAAGCGTTTTGGTAGGTCGTTCCTGCAGCTTGCCTTTACACGTCTGCCCAGCTTTCCCCGTGTTCCTGCTCAGAAGGAGAGTTAGGAGGGCTGTTTTACCCACGCCAGAAAGGACTGGCCTCGCTTGGCCACGATGTGGCGACAAGGCTTTTTTCTTAGCTCGTTGCTGTCTGATGGATCCCTGGCAGATTATCTGCTACTTTTACCTTCGCAGATTCAAGCGTGGGAAACATTTCTGCTCCACTCCAACCCTCTCCTTTTTTTTTTCCCCAGGCATACCCCATCCAGCTCTGCCTGCAGCACACATTTTGGTGGCAGCTGCTAACATTTTTCAGCTCTGCATTTAATTAAAGACTTCAATATTGTCATTCTTGTAATCTCCCAAACCATGAGCCTGACTCGAGGAAAGCTGTGAAATAGGCGCCTAAAAGTCATATAATATATTGGCTTCATCCCTTCTATTGTCTGGTACGTAGGGTTTCTTGTCCGTACTCCAAGTGTATCTGAGATGTGTCTTTAGTGTGTAAAGAATTGCTGCTTAGGTGAAGGACAGAAAAAGCAAGAAGGAAGACTGCTTCAGGCTGTCAGCTCTCAAGAGAAAGATAAAAAAGCCTCCAAAGAAAAATGACCAAAGATCGTCTCCTGCTATACCTTGTGGGTACCCTGGTCTGCAACTTCCAATTTCAGCTCAGCACCCCAGTGCTGCAGCTGCTTATGACACCTCCCACATTGTCAACTTTCCTACAAGCACTGAGGGCTAGAAACTCCCCAGAGAATTAGTGCAAACAGACTCTTTAATCATTTCCTACCAACTCTAAGGGAAGAAATTACAGTTCCATAGCCAGAAACAACTCTGCATTGACAAGCTTGGAGGCTTACTCAAAATTCTGCATTTTTCAGGCACAAGGTTAGTTGTGCATCTGCCAACACTTCCAGATGGATTCATAGGGCCACCAAAACAGGCTCTCCTGTTCAGGTCCTGCAATAAGAAGCAGGAGCTGCTGCTGCACAGGACACACAGCCTGTGGTGGCCTGAGCAGGGGGCTGGAAGACAGACAGAGCTTCTCACCCACGGCAGCTACAGAGAGGGGGAGACATACGGCTTCCCCCAAATGCCCATTGTACTGTTTGTGTGAGAAGAGGTTTCAAGTCTCTCCCTGACATTTTTTGCCCCCAGCTTCTGATCCCAGGATAGGAGTAGGGCAGAATTGGTTCCAGTGGTGAAATAGGAAACATCTTTTGCCCCTTCCTTGCAACCTAATGCATCTTATTTTCTAGTGGAAAAAGTATCATGACATAACATGGGAAGAGGATTCACCAAGACAGCAAAGCAAGGAAATTCTACACAGTGTATAGGTTTAGCACACGATGAACTACCTTTGCTTTGGCATACGGCAGGCATGTGGTACATGAGGCTACAGTCTATTAAAATGATGTATTCTACTCCTAGTTCATATGATGTTATTGCAGTTCACACTTTTTGGAGTTTCTTTTAAAACCCTAGCTCTAACACTAGCTCTTCAGAAAGCTCAAAAAAATGTTGACATTTTCCCAACCATTTATTATGCAGGTAAGTTCCAAAACCTCAATTTAATGGCTAACACACAGATCCACCAGTGAAAGAGCAGGAACACCAAACGTGTTTCTTATTAACTCACTGCCCAGAGAAGTGGGCCTGCTTCTGACTTGTGCTCCTCCACCTGGACAATACACTGGATCTGGATGGGGATCTGGAGAGATTAGGGACAGGCTGGCCCTGCTCTACATCGAGCACAGACTGTGGACATCTCAGGCCTCCTCATCCTCTTATCAACTCCAGATATGGGGGCCACCAGGTTTGGAGGCCCAGGGCAGACATTTACATTAAATAGGGGTTTATGGCTTTGAGAGAGAGTGGGCTGCAAATTCTCAACTGACCACCTCCTAAAATATCAGGGAGTCCTGCCCCTTCTTGTGTGGGAGAAGTAACTGATTTTCTGCTCTCATTCCCCACACCTAAAATGTGCCCCCCAGCCAGCCAGAAGGCAGGGTGAGAAGATGCTCAGTTCAGACAGATGATGCACAATTCTCCTGCCCTCACTAGCAAGCCATGCCAGTTTCCCAGCCCTAGTCTCATGGTGTCAGCAGGAAAGGTGGTTAAGAACACAAACGCTCCCTTTACGTGGTGCCTGGTGCTGTGCCCTTTCAACCTCTCTTCCATACAATGCAAAAATATTTCTTAACAGAGCCACATGCAAGGAATAAATCCCAGTTCTGCCTGCCAGTCATCACATCTGGAAAAGATGCCAACCTGATTTCTGAGAGTTTTAGGGGAGGAGTATGTGCTTTTTTGCCCTTTGTGACTACGCAGACAAGAAGGATGGCTGAGGGAAAGGGCACTGCCAATAATGCTACCCAAAAATTTGGCAATGGAGTGGGGATGGAGGGAAGAACTTATGTTCCATGTAAAACCTGCTTGAGCTGTGGGTTTCTCCCTCCCAGTCTTCCCCATGACTTCTCATTTAAAGATGCAATTCCTTCTATAATCTTTTTTTTCCTCAAGGGAGACTTCCTGGCCCAGCCCACAGCCCTCAGACAGCTCTTCTGTGCAGGGTCTGTGTTCTCAGATCACAGTATTCTGCCTTAATGTGCCTGCAGAAAGCAATTAGGAGAAATAGTTCAGTTCTAATTTATATAGCAATGGCAGTGATCATTGCTCACAAGAGCATGAAGCATTAAAAAGAGGAAAATAAAAACCCAGAAATGGAGGCAGAGCAACTCATTTGAGGAATGAGTTGGCTCTGCAGTGGCTTTCATGAGGAGGGCTGCTGTGACCTGCCAAGGGACGCGCCATGCCCACCTTCACCCTCTTATGCCTCTGCTTTGTCTTGGCCATCAGTTGCGTGCTCTACTGGCCAAGGCTTTGTTTCTGAATGGTGTCTCTGAGAGAGAGAGCTGTGTTACAAAAATCATGCTTTCCTGGCAGACCAAGATCAGGCTGGGAAAATTCATCCCTGCTCCCAACAGACCCTGGTTCTTGCATCTCCTAGTTTCCATCCTCTCTCAGTTTCTCAGTTTAAACTGATTGGGGACACAGCACAGCAGGGTCCCAAGTGTCAGACAGGGACAGGTGCTTGCAACTGTAAGAGGCAGCATGACAGAGGCTGCAAACTTAGACCATACTGAGACATCTGGAAGGGAAATGAAGCCATTTATGAGGTGGTTTGGTCAACCTCATAAATGGCATATAAGATTTAGGAAGTACCAGGCACAGAACAGATTTTAAAAGTTTGCAGATACTGAGTGAAAAGTGAAAACAGTAAGAAAAGCTGAAACAGAGAACATGGGTGCAATTTTAGACCATGAAAGCATCTTATCTTTCCTACAGGCACCTCTGTAGCTGCTTCTTTTGGAACAAGGTAGGATGCTGCCCTGGTGCCCTCCTCAAGGGGAAGCAGGGCTCTGCAGGACAGGGAGGGCCGGATGATTAGGGTTAAACACTGTGTGACCTGTAGTCATTCACATCCATGTTCTGCACCTGTACCTGATGAGGGACCTTGGAAACCTGCTGATTTGTGGCTGACTGGTAGTCCCTACAACCGTCTGGTTGTGTCAGACAAAAATGTCAGGGAGAGACTTGAAACCTCTTCTCACACAAACAGTACAATGGGCATTTGGGGGAAGCCGTATGTCTCCCCCTCTCTGTAGCTGCCGTGGGTGAGAAGCTCTGTCTGTCTTCCAGCCTCCTGCTTAGGCCACCACAAGTGGCCTGCCCCAGGGACAGCACCAGTGCTCACATGGGGTCTCATGCTGCCTGCCCTAATGCTGGGTGAAACTACCTTGGTCCAGAACCAGAACTATAGAGGCCCATTAGTGACTGCACAGAAGACTGCAGTGTGGTCCAGTGATTCCGAGAAGTTGGAGACCCATAAAGATATGCTGGAGTTAGTAACTGCATCTGCACTGGGAGCATAATCTGCTTCTTCTGCAGGAATGCCTTTGTTGATGGCCAGAGGGCACTGATACAGTCATAGAAATCTTCAGTCAGCACTCCCTTCCAGCAAAATCCTGAATGGAGAGGAGCCTTACAGAGTGGGAGACATTTCTTGTCATTTTAGCAAAAAATCTCTTCCTTGGACTCAGGTTTAACTTCATGCCTTAGGTTTTACCTTTTATATTTTTTCAAATCCTGTATTGCCTAGTGTATAACTCTGAAGTTTCTTGTAACTTACTAGCTGCTCTCTTAGGCCAGATAAACACAGTAAAGCTTCTATGAGCTTGCTATTCAAGGACACTCAGATTGTCCTAGGCCCAAGGGTGTGAACTAGGGCCTCTAGAGAGGTGGAGAAATTGAATAAATTACATCATTAGTTCAAGTTTTAATTGGTGAATTTATGCTGATATGCAAATGAACCAAACCTATAAAAATGTGAAGAACTCATGACCTGTTGTCCATCTTGGGGTCCATTCTGGAAGTAGTTTCTGGCTCCCCAGGGTGTACCTTTGAAGGCCTTTCAAATAAATACCTACCTTTATTCCCTTACTTCTGTCTAGTCTCTGTTTCTAGGTAGCCAGACAAGGCATCAAACTGTTAGCTCTTCCAAGTTCTCTTAGCACTAAATCACGCACTGATAAATGGAGGAAAAAAGAAATGTCTTGGACTTTCCATGGGGATCATAGAATTGCAGAGTCATAGAATGGTTCGACTTGGAAGGAATCTTAAAGATCATCTAGGGTCAACCCTGCCCCACCATGGTTGGGGTTCCACTAGACCAGGGTGCTTAAAACCCCACCCAACCTGGCCATGATCATTTCAATGGAGAGAAGAGATATTGCTGATTCTTCTGCTGGATCCTTCTAGCTCTTGATGCACAAGCAGATCCCACACATACACTCACCACACCACCTCCAGCAGATAGAATNTTTCAAGCAACAACTGTCTAATGAAGACAAGGCTATGGCTCTCCAAAAAAAAAAAAAAAATTCAAGTGTCTGCTTGCAATCTTAAAAATATTCTACAGTCTTTTTAATTCTTCAGTACCTAGGCTGAAGCATCTTTCTCCATTTGTGTTGTAGGCTTTTGGATACTGAAGTTTTACCTGTATTATAGCCACTTAGTGCTCATAAAAAATGCTACCATTTTCAGATTTAAAACAGGAGGAATTCTGCAGTGAGAATATGTTTTCACTGTCAAGTTACTGTGATGACTATCTCTGGAGCAAGTTTACAGTGTGTCACATTTCCACCTTTCAGCAATGCAGAAGAGCCTTCCACAAGAGTCAGCTTCTCTTATGCTGTGCTCCTCTGGCCCATCAAACACTTTTCATAGGGCCACGGGGGAAGTAGAAATCTGAAAAAAATCAATTTATAATATAACATAATTTAATGAAATGTTTGTTGAATGCCAAGCATTTCCCAAATTTTTACATTGCTACATGATTTTTTTTGTTCTGTTGGGCTTTGGGTTTTTTAAATAGTTCTGGATCAGCAGAGAAACAGAAATTAAAGTCTGCTGTTACAATGTGCTATTAAAGGTTACCTTGCTCCTGCAAAAAGGTCACAATTTACACAGAAAGAAGACAAAAACAGCAGTATTAGCGTTCACTTGTTAGTGACCGCTGAGGTGTTTTTTACGGCTGTTTCTTGATGTTAAAAAGTCCCGAGCCCGAGCTAAGAAACTGGACACTCCTGCGATTCGTGTTCAGGTTGTTTATTGTTTCTTATCTCTTAGAGTCTGGAGCAAGGACAGCAGGACCTGCTCCTCCAAAATTCACAGCAGGAATGGCGCCTGAGAAGGCTGTCTTCACCTTTTTATCTCTTTTAGGAAAACCAACCAAGTTCTACAATGTGTAATTATTTATAAATCTTTTCCAATTAACTTTTACTTTTTCTTAACATGACAGTGCTACCTTCACCAATCCTATTATCTAACGTAACAGCAGGAAAATGGAGGGGAGAGAAGAAGGAGGAAGGAGAAAGGCAACGCCCTTCGCCCTCCATCTTAACCTCTTTCCTCTTACCTCCATAAATCTAAAACTACAATCACCCAGTGATAAGATAGGCTAATTACACACTCTCTTTCTATTTCGTATTTCATCTCTCAATGTGGGCAGCATTCTCCGATGACACGGCTCAAGCATAGAGTTCTGTGCTTTAGTCTCGAGTTCCGAAACAGTCTGGCATGGCTCCAGACCCCCCTGTACGGTCTGAGGAGTATTCTGGGCTGCCACACAGCAGTGTGTATAAATAGATGTGTTCAACAAGTAACAGCAATTAGCACAGGACACATAAAAGTGCTTAGTAAACGTGTGAAGCCTGATTCACCTTTTAAACTATGTTAAACATGAATGTCTCAATAAAACTTCCAAGTTATCTACTGCAATGTTACCAGTTCACAGTGTTTTATTTTCAAAAAGGGCATTTTAGTGCTGCTGCATGTAGAATGAAGTCCAGCGTGTGCAGGCCAGTAGGTGTATTACGTGCTTTAGGACATGGTAAGGATGGCAATGGCTAACCACAAATTCCTTATTCATTTAAATGCCCATTCTGCTATTTATATGCATTGAGATCTGTGGGTGTGCCTCAGGTGCGTATTTGTTTAAGATTCAGGAAACCAGGTGTGTACTGTAGAGAGAAGAGCAGATCAAAAGCTGAACTCTGAAGAAGTGCTGCCAAAGTCTGTGCAAAACCAAAGAGGGACACAGGGAGAGAGAGGCGGGGGGATTTGATGTAATCGGGTTCATTTCAGCTTGGTTTAGAGGAGAAGGAGGACTTCAGTAATAGTAAGGAATGACTGCAACATGTAATTTGTATACCTCATATCCCTGTATCTATTCATTCTTCAGCTACTCTTGAGTTGACTAAGACACTGCTATCAGGTCTGTAGCTTTCCAGAAAGGTGTCCACATACGATAATTTCAGAAAAGGCTGAGGCTATTGGGGGTCTCATATTAAGTCTCTGGTCAACCAGAAGCAACTGCACTGGTATTAATTTTCAAAGGTCTGTTTGCTGTATCAGCTCTCCTCTATGTCACAGAGCAAAGGATCAGGTACCTGCACCATCCACTTCTTTCCCCAAGACTATTTACACCAAAGCGCTACCTGTATACACTTTACTGTGTCCCTCTTGCACTCCAACGAGGCTTTCTAGGAACCCACACTGTCACCGTGTTGTTACTTAGTTTATGGTCCTCAAAGATGCCTCTGTTCCCCACATGGAAATGCTCCATCAGATTTAGGGAGGGTGTTGACCATGCTTATACACTCTTTATACAAATAAACCCTGCTCTAATGCGCTGCTAAGCAGCACTGTGACAGCCACACTGACTGATTCCTCACTCAGCATGGAAACCTGGACAATGTCTAACGTAGAGACTTGAGGTGGGACTTCCTTGTCCTCAGCAGCACCCTCGTGACCTTGCTCAGACACCCAGGGGCTTTCCTATCTTACCAGCTCAGACAGAGCCCCTGCATATAAGCAAATTTCACTTTTGAAGACGATGATTAGTAAAAGAATAACTCATATTGCAGCTGGGAAGCCTGTCAGTCCAGCTCTGACAAAAATTGCCCTCTAGACAAAGAAGTTTCTTCAGAAGAGGCAGTTGCTCCAAAAGAAAGATAAAGCAGTTTGGAATAAAAGCTTAAAAGAAAAGTATCCAGTTACTTGAATATAGTACTGGAAGATGGTCTATTTTTAGTCAAACTGCTTTGAATAACTACATGAAAGTAAATGAGGGGAGAGTGGGGGATTTTGGCTCTTTTTAGCTTAATGACACCAAACCCACAAAGAATCTACAGTGCTTCCATCACCAGGACTGACAGTTCCTTCCTCACCAGATCATGTCACTGGATTTCACCAGTGGATTCACAGGTTGCCTGGTTCATATGTGACATGCTGATTAGAGACCTTCATTAAAACAGGCATTTATGAGTTACTTGGTATTCAGCTGTGCTATCAAAAAACCAGTTTGAATACATAAGGGCATGAAATAAACACTTAGAATAATTTTCTCTGACACCACCATTCTCAAGTCTGAAAATTCTGCAAGTTCCTGGAGCAGTGCAGCCTGGTTTTATCACTGTGAGCACATCTGAACACAGGTCAGGGCTATTTTTTATTCCTCAGGATGACAAGTTTGACCAGCACCTCTGGAAGCACGAATCACATCTCAAGGCAACGTGCCCAGCTTCCCACTGCTGATCGCTGAGCAGGAAAACCTCACGTTCCTACCATAGGAGCTGCTAAAAGGTGGAGATACCAACAGAGAAAAAAAAAGGGAAGAAGAAAAATACCTCTCATGCCAACAAATGTGCATATTTTTTAGCTTTCAGCTTGTTTTCACATTAAAACACATTTTCAGTACTTGAGAGAAAATAATTTCTTTCATAAATGAATTTACTGCCATCAGCTTCCAGAAAGCAAGCTTAAATCAGTTATCCATGGCAGGCATTTAAAACTCTCCATGTTTCCAAGCCTGCATAGCTTCACGTAGAAGAAAAAACATCCTTTAGGCATGTAACTGCACATGCCCCATGACGACTACATGGCAAGATTTTTACTTTCAATTGACTAAATTATGTTATGACCAGGTGGCACTGCCATTGCTTAATGCAACATGTGATGCTGGTTGCGTTGGAGGTGATTCAATAGAGGCAATGAGCTAAAATTACAGCACGCACTCTCTGGTTCCTGTTGTTCTCATTAGGAGCCTAATTTTCCAACGTACATTTATAGTTCCAGTTATAGGAGAGCTAGATGCAATTCGCACCTGCGTAGGAGGTACAGGAAGAACACTGCTCTGCTTACGTCTCACTTTCAAGCAGTGTTTTGAACAGCTTACTAGTTTGCACTGATTCTTGGAAAGAAGAACACTTATTCTTGAAGAAAGCGAAGCCACTGCACACATGGTGGTTCACACTGGTTGTGCCAGGTGACAGCACAGATTCAAACATAACCATGGCCTCCTCTTGAATGTGGCGAAGATGTCAGCTTCATCTCCCTGTTCTATTCCAAACATTCTAAACTGCTGGGTGGAGCACAGGATCCAGGCCAAGCTAAAGACCTCAAGCTTTTGCAGGGTATCAAAAAAAATTGGACACATCAAGTCAAAATATCTTCTTGCTTATGCTTGTTCACAGCATCAAGTCACAAAGGAAGCAGGAACTTAAGGCTATGTGTTAACCTCATCCCTTTGCATATTCTCCATCCATCCAAAACTTTCAAGTGCTGTAAGAGTAACTTGTAAAATAAAATAGCCTCTGACACAATTTTTGCTTTCATACCAGGGTACTTTCTGTGTGGCCAAATTAAACACCTGGGTCAAGATGCAAAACTGCTATGGGAAGTGAAGTCTGGGTCTGTTGTGAAAAAAGGATTTGCAAAGTTGGTCAATGGAGATCAATACTGATGGACTTTGGGAATAAGCTTTCCCCACAGCAGAAGGAAGCTGGGTCTAGCCAGCATCGAGTGGCTTGGACATGAACAACACAAGGCAAAACTCTGCCATGGTCAGACTCATGACCCTATGCTGGGGAAACGGGGTGCTGTAATTTTTCCTGGGACAGGCTGGTACGGTTCTCAGTGTTTTAATGTGCATCACACACACTCACCTGAGAGCTGGGCAGGCAAACGAGGTTACTCATGTTTGCCTTGCCCTGCCACTGCTGCTTCTATACAGATATCCATAATCATCACGTCACAATGAGAAAGCAGAAAACAACACTACCTTGTTTTTCCTACCTATAAGGAGACACAAGTTCATTAGCTTTGTTTCATTTCCCCCTTTTCTGGCATGTTCCATACACCTGTCCTAAAGCCAGAGGTGAGAAAAGAGGATGGCATTTACCAGTCATTGCCTCAAATGGTTTGGCATTAACATGTCACCCATGTATCAGGGGATCCATCAAAATCAGGAATAGCAGGTGGCTCACAGGCACTGTCTGTGCTTTTGTACGTCTGTGCTTTGGTTCAGGTAGCATATTCACACATTGGATTTTATGTGTCATGCAAGTGAGTTGGGGGACTTGTCAAGGCTGAGTACACCTGGGTTTGGCTGTTGGAGTGGAGTCTCCACATGGTGCAGCTCCCTGAACTGGTGGGGGCCTATGCCATGTGTCCTACTTGTAGTTCTGAATGGCTGCACCCAGGACCCAGAAGGGCGAGGTGTGCCTCTTCCCAGGAGGAACACCCATGCTCACATAGCTGTGGCTCACTGCACACATACATCCTAAAAGAGCTTGTTCAATGGTTATTGCTGCACAATTCCCATCCTAATATGTGGACTCTGAGCTAGGTCTCCAAACTTGCTCATTACAGTGGTAGCTGACAGGGACTGTGGGAAGAACTGCTGTCCAGTCACTGCTTTTCTACATCCCTGAAGGAAAATGGAGTATCTTTTCTCTCCCCACCCTCCATTTTTTCTGCTTTCTTCTCCAGTGTGGCAGACAGAATCCTTTCAGAGACAGATGGGATTCCCCAGTCTTGCTCTGTATTAGGTGTGAGTGAGCTATGAGTGTCCTGGGGACCTGGTGGAATGATCTCTGCTGGCTCAGCAACTGTTTTCAGCAACTGGAGCAGCATGCTGTTTTCAATACTGTCTCTAATTAAATACTGGGAAGATGATCAGGACTAGACTAAGGCACCCAGATAGATACTAACAATATAGATACTAACACATTTCCCCATGTTCCAGGTAATACCCAGGCTGCAGTTGGTTGCTCTTGGGTTGGGAGATTCCTCTACGGGATAGGGGAAAGCCTTGGGTTTTCTCGAGGAGCCAGAGGAAGACAGCTTGCACAGCAGTGCCCTTCACTTTTTATTTACTTTCCTATTGGTTTGTAGGACCCGTGCCCTTGGAACAAAGACCAAGGCTCCTGTTGGAGCCGGATGCCCTGTGTCCAGGTCAGCCACTGCCCTCCAGCATTGTTCTCTGCTTGAAACATTCCCGTGAAGAGCTCTCTGAAGCCGCATGTACATTTTTGTGCCACATGAAATTAGACCCATGGCTCAGACCTAGCCAATGGACCATTTTGCCAGGCTAGAGGGTAAGCCTGGGTTGACTGCCTGCAGACACCTCTACAAGGAGAACAAACAACTCACCTTAGTCACTCTTGCAGACCTGGTCCTGGGGGGGCCTGGGCACAGCACTCTCACCTAGACAGCCCAGAGTGATGGGCATCAAAACTTCTTTTCTCCCCACTCAGCCCACTTCTGATTGTGACTATCTCTCCAAGTGCAGTGTGAGGAGAGAGAATCAAACAGGGCTTCATAGCATGGTCCAAATCATACAACCTTAGATTTAACAGGTATCCTTGCAGTTTGTGGTAAACCTCTGCCCTGTCTCTTCCAGGAAAACGCAAATAGCTTCATTGCAGGCAGAAGATGTCCTTTCCCTAGATGAGCTTGAGGCCAGGTTTCATCCCTTTCCAATTGGATCACCAGGCACTGAGAACCAGCCTTTAAAGTTTTTTACACTGCTAGGCTTTCTTTATCCATCCCACAGTTGTACCTGGACACTTGAATTTGTTTAACTTTTCTCCTATGCTGACATCTGTCAAGCTCAGCTTTTTACCTTCTTTTTTTGTTGTTGTTGCTTTTGTCACACTTCTCCAAGCCGAAGAGAAGTCTGCTGGGTGCTTCAGTGCCAAGATGTCTTCCTTGTTCTGATGGACCAGAGCATCCTGCTCACAGAACAACAGAGAGTCTGTGCGCACATACAGTGCCTCTTCCCACTCCATCCTGCACAAAGAAGTGGATAGCGTCGGTGTGAATGCAGCTACACCTGCCTGGGAGGGTGGCAGTGTGTGAGGAGAGCACACCCTTCACTCTGGGCTGGCTGCTGCACTCTCTGATAAGCATCATTTCCACTATTTGCAGAGGTGCCTTTCCTGTGCAGACACAGGAAGGGAATGGGCACCAAACATTAGTTGTTTCAGTGCACATTTCTGTGTCTGCACAACTCCACCTTCAGTGTCCATGTCATCGGTGATGCTGGGCTTTGTGTGCCAGTGGTTGAGTCATGGGCAATGCTCCCTGTGGGTGACTGTGCTCCGGGAGAAATGCCTTCCCAAGGGGTACAGGAGTAAGGTCAGAGATCCCACGTGCTCTGTGTGTACCTCATCCAGGGTCATTTAAAGGAACCAAGCACTTCCGGCAATCTGGAGTGAGCCAGCTTATGCTTTGATGAGAGAATGGGGCCAAAACCCTTTTGCTTAAATCCTGCAAGGGTTTATTTGTAATGCAGCATCAAAGATACAATTTATGGTTGAAAATACTTGTTACTGAATGATTTTTACCAGGAAGGAACATCTGAGGAGGCTGTTTCCAGGAATCTCAGAGACACGAGAAGAAAGTTTGTCTGTTATGTACCAGTATCACTCACTTCAGGTATCCATCTCAAACAACATAACATGGTAGAGGTGAGTTGTCCCACCCTAGAAATAGCAAAGAGAGCAGGAGGACAACCTTCACAGAGTTTAACCAAGTGGTTAAAAAACCACTGCAAGTGTGAGAGTATTGAGATGATGACATACGAAGTACAAAGAAAGAAACCTCATGGAACCAGGGAAAAACAACACTGGTGGAATGCTCCAGCATAAAAGGAAAGGACCCGTGTGTTCAGCAAAGCTGTGAGCCCGAAGAGCTGCTGAGAGGAAAGATGTAAGAAGTGATAGTGAAATGTGATGAATATGATGCACTGCACTTAAAATACAGTTGACAAGTGGCTTGGTTCTGTAGAACTGTGAAAGAAATGGATTTGGAGGGTGGTCAGACGGAGGTTGTAGCCCCTTCTCTGACTGCAAACTCTTCCAGCTCCTCCTCTCCTCCTGGACGCTGAGCATCACTTTAGGTAATGGGGTTTTTTGCAGCCTAGCTACTGGAAGAGGAGGAGATTTTTAATTCCTTTTTCAGTGCTTGGCAGGAAAAGGAGGTAACAGGTTTGGGAATGGGAGTGCGTAAACTAAGAAGATGAATATACTGCTAACACAGCAACAGTGGCAGCCCTTTGACCTCTGCTCATAGCATTAGATTGGCAGGACAAAAAAGCACTGTTATTGAAAGTGCCGCAGCTAATGTGCATTATTTGGGCCAAAGTGGGTTGGGGTAAACATGGCTTTGGGCAGCAATGCTGGCAGTAATTCCCTGCAGAAGGGTAGGACAGGGGTGCCAGTCTTTTTACCACAGCTGCTGCTGCATATTCCAGGCTTGCATGGGATCCCCATTGATATCCAAGAAACCTACTGACCATTGCAGATGAACAGAGGATTTCACACATTGACTCATTCAATAGTTTTTAAGAGGGCCTTGTAAAATCTTACTTCCAATAAATTTGTCATTTACAAAAACCACAGATAAATAGTGACAGACTTCTGCAATTTTGTTCTGTTTTTATCAGAGAGCCAGCTCTGCTTTCTCTCTTCATTTAGACTGAAAAAAAAAAAAAAAAAAAAAAGAAAGAAAAGGAAAAAGAAAAAAAAAATAAAAAAAGAAGGCAATATTTTACCACCCACTCTAGCCTGCACAGCCAGCCTCTGTGACCCCCTGGCCATCTCACTTTCTCTGTAGCTAGGGTGAATCCTGAGCTAACAGGTCTGTGAACTTATTCTATTTGTCTAACTGAGTGTCAAATTTAAAGTCTATTTCAATCACTGAAATGCCATTACCTGTTTGATCCTTGAGACTTTCCTGACTACCCCAACGTGGAATATATTACACACTTTTAAAGTGCAGGCAGTTAGCTCTGTTGCATGATTTCCCATGTCTCTGTTACTGCGAGCCATCTCAAGCAAAGTCTCAGCTGTGTTCCTCATATGTAACATGGGAACATCTGAGCTTGTACGTGCCTCTGTGTGTGCGTGTGTGTGCTTAGCTACTACCCATCTTAAATCTTGCTTCTAAGGCATGTGCGCTTTGCTGCTTATATCCTGAGCAAGGGGGATGGTGTCTCAGGACTGTGCTCACCCCCCAGCCCTCCGCCCCCCTGCAGCAGAGCTGGAGCTGTGGGACCAGCCGCAGCAGTGCACAGACCCCCACTGCAGCCTCTACTCCTGGCAAAGGTGAGGTCAGTCAGAGCCTGCAGGACTTGCATTGCATCTGTCAAGAAGCATTCACATGTTCCTTCTTGCTGATGTTTTTGCAAGGGATGTCCTTTCTTACAGGCAGTCTGACCAGACATTCTCTCCTGGTAACTGCTGGAATTGCTCTAGGGCAGACCCACTAATTGGCTACAGAGGGCTCTTGTTCTCTGCAGAGCACAACTGCTGCACAAGTGAAGCATATTCATCCATGCATTCACACAGAATTTCCTCTTCTCAACAAGTTTTTATATGTACATATATACACACACACACATATATATATAGGTGCATATGCATCTGCATGCTTTTTCATACCAAGCATAGATTAGAAATATAATATTCTTCCCTAAGCAACTAGTTTCAAAAGCTCACTTAAGTAGTAGTGATTTCTGTACTGTAAAAGCTTTGTGGAAAGCCTTTACTTGCAGACATACACAACCACCTCTACTGAACTAAAGCTTGTTAACTGATGTCAAAAAACCAAGCACCATGAAAAACCAACCCACCACCTTGACATGGATAATTGCTCAAAGTATTCAGACATTAATTTCCCTATGTATGGGAGGCAGTTGGTATTTTATCTTGGTGAGGAGAGATGATAAGTTGTAGAATGACTAAAAAAGGATCCTAACCTGCCATGCCAGTGTTCACCACTGCTGTTTTCCAGGGCCTCACTTACTATACATAAGCTATACTGTAGACATTACTCCAAGGACTTTTTTCCTCCTTGTCCCGGGAGTGTGACAGCAGAAGGTTCCTCCCTCACCCCATAAGTAAGCTGCGGCCCCAGTCTCTCAACACTTGCTGGACATGCAGCTTTACTGCTATCCTAAAGGTGTTCCCAGCATCCCTTTATCCACCATTTCTCTCTGTGCTCAGATACTCACTATAATATAAATCCTCAGCCAGGATTATGTCCCCATGCACTTCCCTGCATCAGCCATCCCTGAGAGATGGCCGGGTGGGAGTTTGGGACCAGGCAAGCAGCAGAGCCATGTACCTTTGCAGAGTGTGTCCAGGAGACCACAGGGTGCCAAGGCCTGGGCAGTTCTTATTTTGTTTCAATATGCCTCATGGAAAAACTCAGGTCTTTTTAGCTGTGATTTAAGAGATTCTCAGAAACCTCAGGCTTCCCTCTCCTCTAACAAGCACAATTATGCTGCTGTGAAAGCCATGCTGCAGATGTCAAGGTTGCATTCCCTATTGCGTGTTTGTTTTCTCCTCCTGGAGAGCCGTCATGTCACCTTCACTTCACCTTGTATGGTGCTTTCACCTTTTTTCACCTACCACTATTAGCTACAGCAACAAGCACAGATTTCTGTTCACTTCTCTTACACACCGAGCGGTGCTTCCCAGAGCCTTGGAGTACGAGCAGCTGTGTGGATCTGCAGACATGCCCTTTGGCTGTGACAGAAGATAATGTGGCTGAGCCCCGCTTCCCCACACCATTAATTATTAATGAAGCTGAACATAAGAGCAGTTCATCTGAAGTAGCACAAAGAAGAAAGGAATGATTCATACCCGCCCTTCCTAATGCTTTCAGATTTGCTGTATTTCCAGTGGCCCAAAATTAAATCCCCATTCCCTCCCTTTTTCTTTCTAAATCAGGTACAAAGCTCTATCCTTCTAGAGGAAATTTCAATTTATCAGAGGCAGAGTGGTCTCTATATGACACCATCAAGTCACATACAAAACAGTCCAACAGCAATACCTGGAAATGCAACATGGGGTTTTGGATAGGAAGTCTACTTCAAAGGGCTTTCTGATCTATTTTTCACAACAGCATGCTGTTCTGTACTGAAATGAATGTGTAGAGATTAGCATGTGCCCAAAGCAGCGTTTTCCTTCCACTATGAGCACAAAAAAATCCCCTTGTATTGGCCAGTGTCTGGCTGAGCTGCTCCTCTGCAGCGCCGTGGCAGCAGCACGGCAGCAGAATGTGCAGCCCAGGGCTGTGGCACAGCCACCCCTGCGTCAAGGGTCCCTGCAGGGCACCACCTGTCCCCAGAAAGCAGTGGGAGCACACTGGCTGCTGCTGGGTAGCTACTGAAAGGGAGAGGGGCGCACTGGGATTTCATCTCCATTCCTCCTAAATCCTGTGAAGCAGAGGAAATTTTGGGGAACCACCGTGAGGATACCTTTTGCTAAAAGGAACCAAACTCTAATATCTGCTCCCCAGGAAAATAAACACCATTAGTGTTGCCAGGGCTGGCTGCAACTATAAGGAGAACTACAGGATTCTGCAGAAATGCATCAGAAAATTGTTCAAATTTACCTGAAAAAGACCCCCCAAGTCTTTAGGTTGGCTGTATCCCAAAACATAACCCTGGCTGCTACACCACGTCCCCCACACACATCCCCAAAAGCAGTGCCATGGCACTTGGTTGTGATTTTCACCACTCTCCAAGCACAAAGCCCTGAGGATTCTGCAGCACATCAAACCTGCCAGAGAAACATCCTGTACCACTACCCCCAGTTTCTCCCACCTGGCAGCTTGTGCAAGCCAATCTGCAGCAGAGGAGCTCGAGGACTGCTGCTGTAGCCATCCCACTAGGAAACAGTGCCGGGGGCTCCCATTCTTCCTGGCTGGTGGAACACTGGAACCAGCAAACCCAGCTGACCAGAGGGTCTGAGGCCTGTTGCCAACTTACTCAGACACAAAGGCTGAATGGTTCTGCAACAACATGTTTAAAGGGAGTCCCCACGAGTCTCTCTCAACAGCAGCAGGCCCAGGAGAAGCACCGGGTGGCTTTAATATTTATGAAGGGAATTCTGGTGAGGAAAGAACTGACAAAAATATCAAATATTTCTAATGAAGCATGAACTTGAGAGTTACTTTACTTACCTGCAGGGAAAAGAAACCAAACCCTAACTAGTTCAGTTAGAAGTCATGCTGCTGAAGGCTTTTTCAGCTTGCACAGACTAATGAATAAATTGAATACTAATGGTGTTCATTATTACTAATTGCTGACTGTGGAGGAGGGTGCTAGGAGACAGCCCGTGCCCTGTGCTCCTGCTGGGGACACTATGTGTGACGCAGCCTGCTGTGTCTGTGGAGAGGACAGTGCTGTGTCCTCCCTGAGTGTCCGTGAGGGATCCGGCAATGCCGGAGTTGCCGATCCTCCTTGCTGGGAGCACCTGGGTTAGGCCACAGGGGCACTCACACAAACACTCACAACCACAGGCACGATGGAGAGTACAGTCACACAGATGTTGATCGTAGACAAGGGAGCTGAGACGGGTCTTCCGTATGGGTTCCGAGGGGTTTATTCCCTAGGAGAGTACAGATAGACAAGACCCCTAAATTAAGGGCGGGCTTTTATAGGGGGGAGCACAACCAATCAGATGAGAGCTAGGGGGCGGGGAGGGTACAAAATGACAACCAGTAGGCCAATGGGGTAAGAGAGGGGAGGGACAAGGGAGAAGGGGACCAATGGGATGTCGAGGAACAAAGAGCATTCTAGAAT
Organism: Platysteira castanea; assembly: GCA_013397175.1. Lineage (NCBI taxonomy): Eukaryota > Metazoa > Chordata > Aves > Passeriformes > Platysteira > Platysteira castanea. Next base: position 423,315 of record VYXC01010452.1, on the reverse strand, counting down.
CTATACGTATTCAACAGAGGGCATACATATTAAGGAGAATTTTCATACAAAGGGAGTGGAGGGCCAACAGGCCAAAAGACTAACAGTCTGACTAAGGAACTGCAGGAATGCGAGAGCCTGCCACAAACTAGAGGGAGACGCTAGACCTCAGAGCCAGCCCACCAAGAGTCTGCTGCTGCTGTGGTTCCATGCGGCCCCTCAGCTGCTCTGGTGGCGGCCACGACCGCCGCAGCATATGTGGATCACATCTGTCCTGGCCTTGCCATGCTGTTGAGTGTTGCTGATGAGAGGCTCCAAACAGTGTAGCACCCCACTCCCATTGGGGAAAACAAGATTAAAAGGCCTTTTAAATTTACAGAGTGCTCCAACTGCTGCTGGCTGGGCTCAAGCAAGAGGAGAGTAATACTCCATGGCAACTCACAGGAGCACAGCAGGTTTCTCTCTGGGGTGGCTGCTTTTGACAGCACCTGTGGGAGTTTTGGGGGTGCATTTCAGCCTCACGGCATGGACAGTTTTTGGGGATATCCACCCCTCCAGTGACTTCAGAGCAGCTGACACCACAGCTTATGTGCCCCACTGAGCAATGAGCACCAAGCTGTGACTCTGGCTGCACCGCTACATGGGCAAGGAGCAACAGCACAGCCCAGAACATCAGTGTGTAACAGATAAACATCACAGTGGGGGGTTTTGGTTGTAAGGTGTAGCTCCTCAATCTTCCCCAGAGCAGCAGTGGCTGTGGTAGAGCCACTCCCTGAGTGAGGGCTTTTTTCCTGCTTTTCTCACAGAGGGAGAAACCCTCTCTGGTCTCAGTTCATCTCACTTCATTGCTTCTCACTGGGATGGCCCAGATGCCTACTGCATGGGGAGACTTCAGAGGACACAGCTGGAGGTTGTATCCCTGCTAAGAACTGTCAAAACCCTGGGCCAGATTGCAATGATCTCTTTTTAAAACTTTTTTTTGTTGTTTTTTTTCTCATACATTTCCTTAAAACACTTCCCCCTCCCTCTCCTCACTGATGTTTCCCTGGGTTTCATGCTCCACTTCAAGGCAATCCTACACAGATCACTTTTGACAGGTTACAATGAGATCTTGTCTTGGTTTAACCCCAGCCATCAACCAAGATCTACACAGCTGCTCCCCCACAAATGGGACTGGGAGGGAATCAGAAGGGTAAAAGTTGGAGGACTCGTGGGTTGAAGTACAGACAGTTTAATAGGGAAAGCAAAAGCTGCACATGCAAGCAAAGAAAAACAAGGAATGAATTCACTGCTTCTCATGGGCAGACAGGTGTTCAGTCATCTCCAGGACAGCAGGGCCATATCGCGTGTATGGTGACTTGGGAAGACAAATGCCATCATTCCAAATATCCCTCCCCCTTCCTCCTCCTTCTCCCACTTTATACACTGACCATGATGCCATGTGGCCTGGAATATCCCTTTGGTCAGCTGGGGTCATCTGTCCTGGCTGTGTCTCCTCCCAACCTCCCATGTACCCCCACTCCCCTCACCAGCGTGGCAGTACAAGAAGCAGAAAAGGCCTTGGCTCTGTGTAAGCCCTGCTCAGCAGTAAGAAAAACATCTCTGTATTATGAACTTGGTGTTCAGCACAAATCCAAAACACAGCCTCATACCAGCCACTGTGAAGAAAATTAACTCTACCCTAGACAAACCAGCACATAGTAAAATAACAAATTTAACTTAAGTTCCTAAGAGATTTGGCTCTTAGTTTTCTGGAGTCTCAACTATCAGAAGATCCTGAGGATTTTAAGCCAGCTCTAACTGTCTCTGCCTAGCCCCATGCCATGATGGCTTACAGCCGTTTGCTGCAAGCCAAGTCCTACACATGTACAAAACATGCCTACTGTAGTTTGACTACTACATGCTGCAAAACCTCTACTTTGTTTTTCAGACTTCTTCAGATAAACAAAAAATGGCCTCTGCTACATATTAGTCATGCTGATATTGTAGGCATCTGAAGTCAATGGATGTTAGAGAAGGATGGGGGTAGCACTGGAAGTAACATGGCTGATTTTCTGATCTGTATTTGCTGTCTACCCAGCTCATCAGCACTAAACACTAACACTATCTGGTGTCCTATGTCTTCTCCCTCTTGTTTTCACTAAGGGCTTGTTTATCTGAGACAGTCATCCCACATTTTTAATCTTTAAAGCTGAGATTAACTCTGCATTATATCCAAAACTTTTTTAATTTCTCTATGTACATCTTAGCTGCATACACAGTTTTTACCATCACCACAGTAACTTCAAGAACTCAAAATATTTGCTTTGCAAGAAGGCAAAAAAGATACAGCTTTGTACCCAGGGAACTGAAACAAAAATCAAACTTAAAACTCAGTTCTCCTAATGTCCATATTCAAGCTGTGGGGTGTCTTTGATGAGATGAGATTATTTTAGTTGGAGAGTATTTCTCCCTCCTCAGGTTTTGCTCTCAGTTTGTCACTGATTTCTCATTGGACTTCCTATCCCCCTTTATTACTTTTGCAGATTTCTCAACCAGTTTGACAGGAGGAAGCTAGAGATTTTCTTTATTCTTCAGACTAAACTAAATTGAAATAACGAAAGGCTTTTTTAATATCTTTGAACTTTTGTGATTTCTTTTTCCTGGAAAAACCTAAGCAAAATTAATCACAGCTGGAGAGAAATTGGACTGATCATTCCAGTAAACACTACGTGTGCTAGTAGCTGTGACTTTCATTTTCCATGTTGCAGAGAGATTAAGCAAACAAAGCTGCAGCTATTCAGACTATTTGTCTCATTAGGAAATAGAAGAGTCATTTGTTCAAAAATACATTGAACTGCTACAGCAGCAGCTGTCTGCACTGAAACAGGGGATACATTTTGGTCTTGTTCTGAAACTTCTCTATTCAGATTCATTATTTCCATGCGCAGAGACTGATAAAGTAGTGCCAGAGGATGTAGGAAGGAAGCAATGAGATACTGCTGCCAGCTTCAGACTTATGCACGGCTGTGGTACCTGATCTGCTTACTGAAAAGGTTTTAGTACTGTCAACAATAATTTGGGACTCCTTCTTCCTTATAATAATAGCCATGATGTATGCAAGCCATTTTCCTATTAGGGCTGCTGGAAACATGTAAGGAGGATCCTGACAGGAGTGACAGACACCATCTAATTTATACACTCACCACAGCATCCTTCATCTACCCCACACAGTACTTACCAGCAATTTCTGACACAAAGGTGTGACTAAAAAGGGGTCCTAAGAATTCATTCTCCTTGCAAACTAACCCCTAAACCCAAAGAAGGATCTAAGAGACTTAGGGGGAAAATGAACATGGACTTTTTTTTTATTCAACAAGAAATCACTTACAGTTAAGCAAAGACTCCCACAAAACTTCACACTGATCCTTAAAGCCAGGCACCTAAAAGGTGCCTGAAAACCAGTTTAAGAATTGGGCCCACATAAAGACTATATTTCTTCCTCAAGAAAACACTATAATTTATGAATTTTATTTTTAAGAGCGATTTCTTTTTATTACCCATTTGGAACAGAGATTGTGACAATGTTTAACTGTGGTACTCTTTTTTACTGGTTTGGTTTGGTTTGGTTTGGTTTGGTTCCTTTGTGGTATCCCAGCATATTGCTCCTCTAGACAATCTCTAGACATCTCGTTTTTTTAAACCATTGAAGCCAGTGGTAAAATTTCCTGAAAACCAAGACTGTATGCCCCTCCAATATAACTATATATCACACCTTTGTGGATTAGGTTCCTTACAAAATACTATATTTGATTGACTTATATGATTTGCTCACATATATTTTGTATTATCTATGCAAAACACTATTCTGACAAAATATGGTAATCAAATTATTCTGGAAATATGTTTTCTCTTAAGCTTTCAAAAGTATGGGATGCGTGTAAAAAAAGTAACTTTCAAACAAAAATCAAATACAGTAATTAGGCAGAATCAACACATGCTTTTATTTCCATTGCATATAAAATTTCATATGAAGGTATCGATGTACAGTACTAACCCATAGGCTGTAAGAGAGGCTAAGAAACCAGTGAAAGAATAGCCATGTGCAATGTTCACACAAGTTGCCACTCTCAAGACATCCCCAAAGAAAATACCGAATTAAAACAGTAACAAGAAATTGTTCAGGATTTCTGTTGTTATAATGTCCCTTTTAGACCATATAAAACAAAAGCATTCTAATTCCTTTGGGCCAGGGCTGCTAAAATCTACAGTTTGTGTCAAAAAGGAGATTCTTTTTTTTCTTGGAAAAGAATCTCTGCTTTCATGAATAAGTCACAAGTTACAAGGGCTGGGCATCACTGGAATGGAGAAGAGGTTTTTACCTCACTCTGGCAAATTCAATGATACCAGCTCTGAGTTGTCTGGAGCAATGTGACAAGTCAAACAGCAAGAGTTGCTCAGTCCAACCTGCAAACCTCATAGTAGTGTTATTAAAACATCTAACAGTTTACTGCTCTTGTGTAGAGCTAGTGCACTATGCTACACACACCTGCACAAAGCTTTAGCTACACCTATATAAAATAAACTTTGGCTACTTGTAACACTAATATTGGAAAGCATTTCCAAGACTGAAGTTGTATATCCTACTATGGATTCTGCTTATACAGTGATCATTTGTGCTACTAAAGAAGAGACATTGCAGACAATTGTAGAAGTGTATGAGTTACACCCTCTTAATTCTGATCATTCCATTTCACAATATGCATTAAAATCAAATGTTTATTAGAGATGCTTTCCAAAGCTGTTTCAGTGCATTTCAGCACTGAAATGCAGCATCAATTATTTATCTTTTTTAGGAGCAAAAAATGGCTGCAATAATCCCCAATTACAGGCTGTAAAAAGATATTCAGAGACAATACAATTACATTACCAGAAGTCTGCAAAAGCTTGAACTTCCAGCAGGGTCAAGAAAGAAAGTTTATTGTAGTATTACGCATATTAGCTCGTAAGAGTATCCCCCATCAGTTAGCAACTAAAAATATGGTAGAAATGCCCAGCCCTAGCCCCAAGGCTACCTTACTTTCGAATGCAGCTAAACAAGAAAATATTGTTTAAAGTTAAGGCACAGCCCTGGGACCAAAGACCTGCAGCTTTTTTAATCGATATATCTTTATGTATTTTATACTTTTCTCGAATCTTCCATAAACGAGCTCTATGGTGACACTGAATATATTACAGGAGAAGAAATGTACAAGGAATATGTATACACAATAGTCATTCTCTCACCAAGAGTTTCCAGATACAGCAACACCACCCTTACAAGGATGATGTTATAATAAGAACTTATAATTTACAATTAACATTACAGTATGTACATTACAATAAATACATGGTTGTAAACAGAGACAAACAAGACTGTATTACAGGTAAGGTCATTTGGTGAGAAAAATGCATGGCACAAAAAATAAATAAAGCGTTTGAAAAGAACTGTCAAAGCTTTCTATAAAATCCATTTCATTCAAGTTTTTTAACTTCTGAATGCTATTTGTTCTATCGATATTCTTTCATTATCATTTTTTAATGACACAAAACAATTTAAGAATTTAAATACAGCATTACTGAGTACAGCAACTTGCAAGCTAAAGTGTACTGTTATAAACAAGGTGATTTTTCTTTTTTCCTCCCACTCAATATCCACTCACTGCATTTTTTTATGGCAAAAATATTCACAACACATAAAGCCACTTGTAAATTGTATTGTTTTAAAGCAGTGTACAATGCTAAAACACACTTTGGCAAAAGAGGAAAAAAAAAGATTGTACAGTGCATTATATCCCCAACTCTAAGAAATGATATCATTTTTCTATGATTTGATTGTCCACATGTATAGGTGTATATCTCACAATATGGTTTTATGTTTATTTACTTTCAATTAGTGCAGAAACAAAGCTTTCCAGGTCCTACTGGTTATTCTGGAATTTATATTGCTTTTCCACTACTGAGGTTCCAGGCACTCTCAGGGGCTGAAAGGACTTTTAGATGGATCAGGTTCAGCAAGAAATGATGGAAAAAAAA
>VYXC01010452.1:343988-417272 GCA_013397175.1 Platysteira castanea | reverse complement strand
TAAAAAAAAAAAAAAAAAAAGTCAAAACACAACCAAAAAACCCTATGAGTTTTACTCCTTCTGTATCTTCTGTGCTAAGGTGCTGTAAGGGCTAATGGTAGAGAAAATTATGACCTGGATATAGAAGAATGCAAAATGCATTTAAAAGTTGAACTATTAGCCAATTATTTTTAAACAGGTTTATTATTCTACGTCTCTGGTAATTTAAAAGTACCTGTATTTATAGCTGTAAATTTGCTACAAAAGAAATCCAAAGGGAAAATAATGGCTGCTATCACCTTTTGTTAAGAAATTATCTTGATTTTGTCATTTTAACAGAACTTTAGAGCGTAGGAGTCTGCTCACCTCCCTAGGCAACTATTTCCCATCTTCTACACTCAAAACTACAATTCTAATGAAGACTAAAGTGGAGGAAATAAAATCTCTTCTTTCATGTGACCAAACAAGACTGAAAAATGACAAATGTGAACTCCTACCTCCCTTTAGTTTTCCAAGTTATGGAAGGTTTCAGTACCATCAGACTGAAAGGCAGGATTCCCTTAGCACAAGCAGGGAAAAGGATGAAAAGATCTAAGATTGAAATAATATGGAGTAAACTACAACTCTGGTGATGCACTACTCACTTAATAATGTAAAAAGACAAGACTGGCCTGGCTCTTCTTGCAACAAAGACATGAAAAAATAACACTACTCATTATTTTTATGCTATACACCTCTCAGATTAGCAAATCATTTAACTAGATAGCTACCCAGATTAAAAGTTACTGGGAGTCATAAACTGGAGGTATTACACTAATGCTTTTTTGCACCAGAACAAATAGTTCATACATTGTATTAGTCTGTTCTGATTTAGCAGTCTGTAGCTCCCAGCCAAAAGTAGTCTGAAAAACCATGTTTCAGAGGAACAATTGTTATTAGAATAGCAAAAGACCTGTTTTTGGACTGATGACAATTCATTACTCTTTTTACAGGCTCTGGTCCTGTAAATCCTAGTGTTAGTGGTCCCAGTTGGTATCACTGTGACCACTTCTTGTAGTAAGACAGAGTTGGCAGGATCAGGCCACTGTGAGGGCAAAAGCACTATATAAATCCACTAACACATTTGGGAAAGTTGTGATGAAAAAAAAAAATAAACAAAAAAAGCTATCATACTTAAAAAGTTTTATGTAACACAAAGAATATTCACGGAACTCCCTAATATATAAAATAATAAACTTTTACAGCTCAATATTACCATGACATTCTAAGGGGCTAAAAAAAAAAAAAAGGAATTAAAGAAAAAACCCCTAAAAGCATTATCCAGTGTAGTACAGATTTGTACTGAAAACTTGTAAGTAACTCTTTGGAAAAAAAATAACCAGTGGCAGATGAAAGTGATTTTTTTTTTTTTAAATAATACCTCGGTGTATTTAATAAAAGTAAGCTCTAAAAAAGATCTCTGTTTCACATATTATACAAAATGGAGAGGTTAGTGCAACCCACTGGGTCACACTTTTTTCAGTCATGTCTCAGAAGATTAGAAATTAGAAAATTCTGCAATTTTCACAGCTTATCTTCCTGTTGGTAACAGAATCATGTTGTGTGCCATCGTTTTTGTGAATTTGTTTTCCAGTAGGAACCTCAGTGTTTTTTCTGTTTCCTCTANAAAGAGACTACGTTTTCATTGTTATGTGTCAGAAGAATGTTCCTCTACCACGCAAGGCTCTGCTGTTTGGTTCTCCTCCTCTTCTACTTCTTCCCCTACTTGCTCATCAAGAGGAATCTCAGTGGATTCTGAATCCTGGGTGCAAAGAGTCTTGGAGTCACTGAAGCTGGTGTCTTCTTCTACTTGACTTCCACTGTCCTTTTCAGTGTCTGACTCACCATCTTCTTCCAGTGTTAGTTCAAACTGGAATTTTTCAGGCTGACCCTGCTTTCCCTCTTCCTTTTCTTCAGGCGCAGGAGAGGGACTTCGAGGGATTGTGCTCTGGTACCATTCTCGATTGTCCTCCAGTGTATCTAAGATATCCTGGGCATCTGGGTGAACAAGATCTGCCCATGTCTCCCACAAAGGATGAACAATGTAATCTATAAAACCCACCTGTTGCAAATAATACAAGAATATGATTATTCACAGAGAAATGAATAAGTCATGCAAAGTAAGAGAAATATTATGCTAGTAAGAGACACAAGATACCTTAAAGGTGGCTGAAAGAAAACTATCCTGGTTTATATAATAGATAAGGTCTTTTACTTTTCAAAAGTCTTATTCAGGATATTGGATGAGGGCGTAGAAAGGATTTTTTTCAAGTGAACTGCTCATTCCAAACAACTCCACTGCATCTCGTGAGCCAAATACCTTCTTTATGTTTAATTCTAGTTTTGAAGGAAACCCTAATCAGCTGTACAGTAATCTCTTTTGGCATGTATGCTGCTTTTCAGGTCAGGACAGTGATGGAATCCCTTCAGCAAACATACTGCCATGCACAATATTTTCACAGTAAAAGTCTCAGTTGGCCTCACTTACTACTGAGGAGCTGAATTAATTAACTCANTACAGACGAACATAATCCAATACCTTACAATACAACACAATGAATTCAAAAACTATCAAAGCACACCAACATTCATTTGGCAGGTGTTACTCCTCTGAAAGCATTTGCTTTATTTAATGGAATCTGCCAAATAGAGACCTTATTAAAATGTAATTTATGGAGGTTCTCCCTCTGCTTTCTGATGCCATGGAGGTGAAAATTCTGGTTACAATATTCCTGAGTGCCAAACTGAGTCATCAACATCAGTTTTGATCAACAATCATCCTGGCAGATAACACCAAGTTCTGACCATGGTTGTAGTATGTAACATGTACTTTGGAAATCATTACCTACATTAAANTGTATCTAAGATATCCTGGGCATCTGGGTGAACAAGATCTGCCCATGTCTCCCACAAAGGATGAACAATGTAATCTATAAAACCCACCTGTTGCAAATAATACAAGAATATGATTATTCACAGAGAAATGAATAAGTCATGCAAAGTAAGAGAAATATTATGCTAGTAAGAGACACAAGATACCTTAAAGGTGGCTGAAAGAAAACTATCCTGGTTTATATAATAGATAAGGTCTTTTACTTTTCAAAAGTCTTATTCAGGATATTGGATGAGGGCGTAGAAAGGATTTTTTTCAAGTGAACTGCTCATTCCAAACAACTCCACTGCATCTCGTGAGCCAAATACCTTCTTTATGTTTAATTCTAGTTTTGAAGGAAACCCTAATCAGCTGTACAGTAATCTCTTTTGGCATGTATGCTGCTTTTCAGGTCAGGACAGTGATGGAATCCCTTCAGCAAACATACTGCCATGCACAATATTTTCACAGTAAAAGTCTCAGTTGGCCTCACTTACTACTGAGGAGCTGAATTAATTAACTCAGAGGAAGAAAAGGAAATTCAGAAATTACTGAAAACATGACTATGTACCATCCTTTCCTTGTAAAAGGTTTAGCTACCTTATCAAATCAATTACCTGTGATTTTTCTACAGATGCATTGTGCTTATCACACATGGGACTGATCTCCATTCCCCTCTCTCTTTCCCGGTCTCCCTGACGGAAAAATTCCTCCATTATTCTGTCTGTCCATTGGCGGTAGAGATGGAGCGGCTTGGTAGGATTGCTCAGATCTGCACAGTGCACCATATTCTGAAGAACCTGGAACAGATTGAACACCTGTGGTGTTATTACACTGAAGAACAGCAGCTCCTTTTTTATTTACATTTCTGGTGACTGTAAAACAAAACCTTGAAAAGACATGTATTGCAAGATTTATTCTAAAGAGCAAAAACTTATGTGCTTGTGCGCTTTTCACACTTGCAGTAATAGCCATGAGTTACCTGGCTTCTGCTGCTTCTGCCTCTATAAAGGTCACAAAATCCTTGTCACAAAGAGAATCCCTTTTTGACAATTTGAAGGGAAGGCCAAAGCCTCATTTAGTCCAGAAGTACTCTAGCACTTCGTTAGTCTCCCAGAGAGTAACTTAGACCATGTCACTTAGACCAGGGAGGAAACAGAAGGAAGTAGCAAGTTACGGTGTGAAACAGACAGCTCTAATCCATGCTAGAGAATGGGGAGGACAATGCTATTAAGCATGCAATGTCAGTGACCATTTTCAGATGAATTTTCTTACCTGAATCCTGTCTGAATAGTTATCAAGAAGCAGGACACCAGAACTGGTCACTTTTTTAGTTTCAACCATAGTTTTTAAATCAGCCAGTAGATTCATATGCTTAGACATATCTGTTGCAAGTACCTAGAAAAACACAAACAAAAAATGAACCCTATAGGATTCTACTGGGTTTTTCAAAAAAGTATTTGAACATACAAATCAACAGTTTTGGAAAGAACCCATAGCTCCTATGTCTGAATACATGATACAAGTATGAGTCCTGAATGTTAATAATAGTATGTTCTCATTTTAGTTATTTTAAGAATATGACAAAATCATTTTCAGCATTGTTCAGAATGGTCTGATCAGCCCAAATTCATTATTAATTAAGTATCAAATTTCTAACTGTGATGGTAGAATGGCATACATGTCAGTACAAAACCAGCTTGAAACATAAGTGTTTACCTTCTAAAAATGCATAGACAGTTATTGAAACTTAAAAGAACACACCATTCATGTTTGGGTAAGACATGATAAAACTTCAGACTTTCACTTCATTGTTTATGGGCCTGATGACATGTAATTTATAATAAAATGCTTCTGTGCTTTATTATTCAATGTGGTAGCTCTATGAAAGACAGAGTCTCAAAACTTACAATGTCAATGACCATTTTCCTCAATGATTGTCTCTGTTTTTTGGTCAAATTCTGGAAAATGTCACAATTTTCTTCCTGCAGCAGCTTGAAACCCACAGCTAAGTGATGATTCTCCAGTACTGATGAATCATTGTACATCAAGGCGAGTTCAGAATCTGCAATAACAATTGCAGGGCAGAATGTTACTAAAGCCTGTGCTTCTACCAAATCCCTTAAGATCTTTTTCAAATTCATGCATAACAAGATCTACAGATAAACTTTTAGTAACAGTTCTGAAAGTTACAGAATTATCAACTGAATATCTTGCTAGGTCAAGCCAAAGTATGTTGAGACAAAGAAAGAAAAGGCAGAAAAAATATAAGGAAGGTAATTCTCAGAATAAATTTTCATATCTGCATGAGGTAACTTAGAAAATATTATATGCATAATATATGCATAAACACACCTCAACTAAAACACACTCTGATGTGTTGTCTTCTCATGCCTCTCTCCATCACAACACCTAAAATTCTATTGTTAGTCAAGTTTCAGCTGTCCAGCACTCTGACCTGAGAATACGCAGCTAAGTCTTTTCTGCAGGTCTGCTGCAGAGAGCACACTTCTTGGTTTTCAAATCATGTCTTTCTGCAGTTATCTAAGACACTCAGATGCCTGGTGAACTAGGCTTATAGTAATTAGTCCATGATGACTGAAGGCTGGCAGGATGGTAGCAGCTACACTTCTGACTTTTCCATGTAATGCCATGCGGTGTGAAACCGCAAGCAGCGGCCTTGCCTGCTGCCTCATGCTTGAGCGTGGTCAGTGCGTGATGACGTCTGTGATGCTGCCTTCTCCGATGGAATTATTCTTAACTCAGTCACCCCGTAGTGCTGTGAGAATAACACACACCTTCCCAGCCGTGCCTGTGCTAAGGCACACCTGTAAGATCAGCTCAGGCCTGATGAACAGACAGCTCTCACAAAGCAAAACAGTTACCAAACTTTCTGCACAGCTTTAGCTTTTACCCAGGAATACTGCGCAGCCAGATTGCATATGCTTTAAGATACAGCTTGTAAATATATCTATCACAAAAAACTCAAATACTTTTTACGCAATAATACTTTTCATGTGCTATATTAACTTCTATTTACTACAGCTGTTCTAGCCTAAGTCTAAACATACGTCAGTCTATTCCACTCTTTGTCCTCTTTTCTTCTTTACAGCAGCTATGTTTTAAAATGCCTCTAGTTCAATGGGAGGCCTCTAAAAGCTTTGATCTTCAGATTTCATTAATCTCATTATCTATTCTCCTGCTGACTTCCTCTCCTGTCTTGAATAAATCAATCTGTTGAATCAGGAAAGTCTTCCTCTGCCTTTCCTTATCCCAAAGACAGCAAAATCATAACAGCAGAAGTAGAAAGAAAGCAAGTTTTTAAAATTATCTCTCTTTCATCTTTCACAGAACATATACAAAGCTTTCATACTTGTTTTTCTTACACAGAAAACAGGAACTAGTTTATTTTCCTTTCAAACAGCTTTCTGATGAGCTGCAACAGCAAAACACTCCACACTGCCAAAATACTTTGGAAGAGCTGGAGCTACAGACACAGCTAAAATGTACTCAACTTCAAAATGGATGTGAAAATGGAAGAAAGTTCCCCCTTAGTAACCTCTGTAACACATTACAAAATTCAGGAATATTCTTCTGGAAGGACAGAGTTACAGTAGTAAAATAAGCATCTCCTCTGATGCTAATATACTTCATATTTGTTTGTTCTTTAATAGCATCCAAGAGGGATCTGTTTCATTGACAACTGTGTAATAGACTCTAAATAGGAAAATAATATTCAGAAAATCACAAGACTAATTATAAAGAATGAGAAGAAAACATGGCAAATATGTACATACTTTTAGTAACTAAGTCTATTATGGTTTTTTTTAAAAATGTATTCTTGCACTTAGTGAAATGTTAATACATTGTATGGTTCACTGAAAAACAAAACTAGATGGAAGAGAATTATCTTCTAGAGGTTAGGAAAATTTTGGATTTGAGAAATCAACATTATATGATCTTTTTCTGTGTCTGTCCCTGCAGTTTCTTCCCTGTATTCAGAATAATTTAAAATACCTCTGTTTCTTTCAGCCTTGCAACAGCAGTTTCCATCAGTGCTGTTACTTAACTGACCCATAAGCCTCCTTTATCAAAAGCTGAATTGAGAAAAACAAGATATATTTTCCAAGCTGGTAATTATCAGCATGAGTATGACTCCTGTATTAGCTGAATTTCAATCTGTCTAACCAGAAGTGAAAGCTTTATGTACCCGCACTCATCCCTTCAACTAGACAGTCATCCCTCTTAAACCTGAACAATTGATTGGTTTCCTCATAGAACCTTGGAGCCACCAATATATCCTGGTACTCTATTTCTGATTAAACAAGCAAAGAAAAACTTTTCTTATATATGCCCACTCTTAAGAATTCAGGATTATACACTCTTCTTTGAACAAAGCCTGATTCACTCTCTGCCTATAGTACACTGCTGAATTGCCCTGGTCCCCAGTAAAGCACAAAAAATCCAGAGTCAATCCTAATCCTCTTCCATACAGATGAGTCATCAAATTCAATTTCATTTATAGAGTGGCCCTTAGGCCATTGAGACAAACAAAACTAGGTGCAGGCTAAAGTGAAGTGAATGTCTTATTCAAATGTACAGCAGCAGTGAGTCAGAGGAGCTCCCTTCTTCAAACTCTGCTGCTGATTTGGGGTCATTCTATTTTAGCACCTGTGAAATAGATTCACCCATGTGCAGAAGTGACAGTATCTATAAATGTGCAACCAGATGGGTCAAATACACAACCCTAGGTATGTTTCCATTTCTTTTGCTTTTTCTTCTGTGTACTATTAGTAGTTTAGATTATTAGTACTATTTTAGCTTTGTACTTCTGGATCAATTATCATAAAAGAGGTTGTCAGACAGAAAAGAAATAACGTAGTGTGACGGAACTTGTACTGGCCTACAGAGTTCTACCCACCGATAACAGTGACATAAGTCAATGAAATCCAAGCAGGTGCACTGGGGCAACAAACCATTCAGTAAATGTGTCATGATCAGGTTCAATAAAGTTAGCAATGTTTTTCAGTAGAAGAATAGGGAGGGGACAAAGGTTCAGGAATGCTGCAGACAACAGCTTTGAGAAATACAGAAGTACACTGGGTTTCAAATTTGGAAATGACATTAGGGTGAGAAAAAACCGAACAGGTTTATCATAGCTGCAGAGACAGGCTGAAAAAAATTCAGTCCACAAGGCATGAGAGATCAAAAGCCAAGTACAGGATCCAGGCAGAGAGAGATGGACCTGACAGTCTGTTTGCTAAAAGGAAACCTGTTTTCTGCTTTCTGAATTTCTGTCCTTGGTCATATCATATGTTTCCAATATAAACACATAAAATCTTGTCTTCCTTTTTTTTATTTTTTTTTTTTAATCTTCCTTCATTTTTTCTCCTCCTTTATTTATTTAACATAAATCAACTATATTTCGAGGAGAGACAACATGCAATGCATTGAAACAATGCCAGGTTTATAGTTCATATTTTAGTAATTCTTGCTAGAGGGTACTGGGTAAATTATTTCTAAAGTTACAAAAAATGCAAAGTAATATCAGGTTTAAAATATAAACATCTATCTATTTACTGAGAAAAGTTAGAGATAGAAGCAAACAAGGAATAAACTGTGTATTTTTCAGGTGCTATTGCAGCAAATTTTTGAGAAAACCACTGAACATCAAACTTACTTGTGTTGATAAGAAACTGGTTTGAAACCCCAGGGTGATCTACATCATGTATTGCACTGGCAAAAATTGCTGCAAGAATCTCCAAATCTGTGAAGACTGCCTAGAACATCAAGAAACAGAAATGACAATCACTAATCAGTGAAGAAGGGTTTTCAATAAAAAAGACTCTACTTTGAATCTGGATTTGAACAAGCAAAACACATTTGAAATATATTATGATCTCTAGAGACTTTACACATAAGCTATCAAAACCTTTTGTAAAATCATCAATTATTTATTTCATAAATTATAAAATTCACAGTTAGGAATTTCATAAATATTTCAAGTTTGGCCAAAGTAAAGTGATCTGTACTTCATACAGACAGCATCACTGAATTCTGTCACAACTGAAGTATTTTCAGCTTCAGTCAGTAAATAAATCCACCTTTATTAGACAATTAAATACAGGTTTCTAGCTTATAGCACAAATTAAAATTAAATATTTCAGCTTGACTCCTATGAATTGTCCTGTACCTGAAAGATGCACATCTCCTATACAATGCTAAAGGAAATAGCAACAGACTACACAACATCTCACTTAGTATTTACTGATTTTCCATCTGTATGAGATTATTAAGACAGGAAAAGAGGATGGCATTGGACCTGGAACGTCATTGAGTCCACTGCCCTGTTGTCAGAAGCACCCACGTGATGCAGTTGCTTTCACAATTGACTAAGGACAGCTCAGAAGTGCATAGACCAGCAGTGGCACCGGGCAGACATTGCCATTTCACCAGCTAAAGCTCTGCTGAGAAGAGGCCATGAAAAAAAACATGATCTGAAAAAAAACCCCAAAATTTTATTGATGACTAGTTCAGCTGTGTGGTGAAGCCAGTGGTGTTTTAAGAACATTATCTGATCTGTCTTCTTGAGAGCAAGAAAATCTTTCTCAAGAGACTTCCAAGTCTTTGAGGATCAAAACCTGCCAACAGTCTCAAGGTCCACTTATAACCATCTTTTTAAGAGGAAGGTAAAACAGATGTATTCAGTAACATGAAACACTGATCATTATAGGAAAGAGTCAAAATGCAGCCCTTCTTGAAAATTAAGGTAAATCCTTTTGAACTAGTAAAATTTCAACTGCTTGCTTTACATGAATTTTTCCAACAACTTGCTGGGATATATCAACATTTGCTATGTTAAGCCCTGAACTGTACTTAAAAGAGAGAAAATCTCCATCTTCCACATCTTTCTACTTCAGAGATTTAAGAACTTTCAAGAACAGAATTACTACAAAAAGAACAGATGAATTTTTTTCCTAATTAATTTTGAAATATTTATAGGAGGGTTAAAAAAAAGAGATAGTCTAGTGAAAATTTAGTACATGTTCCAGTCTTTCTTAGAAATACATAAAAAAGTAGTCTTTCAGGATCAGAATAAACATGAAGAATGAAAGAAAAAAACCCTAACACCCCCTACCCCCCAAAAACCTCACCTACCAAAACCCAAAAGGCCCTATTGAGAGAACACCATTTTATCATTAACTTTCCTAAGAAATTCCGCTTACTGTGGTTGGGTACAATCCCACATGGGAAATAACTATAGAACAGGATGTAGTATAAATAATAAGATGATGGAAACAAGATATGCATTGTGTCACACTGAAAAAGTTTGCAAGCACAAGTCTGCATGATTTAAAATGAAAAGACATAATATTTTCTGCACAATATTTACATGTAGCTTTGATACTCACAAAATACCTTGAAAAGAACAGAATTCATTAAATAAATGCTAAGATTTCTCTAAAAAACATTGCCGAAACTAAGATCTTTAACATTTAGTTTAGAAGACTCTCAGTGCATCCTCTTCTCTCACAACTGCCACTTTTCCTCTTCAGTGTAGTTTACCTCTAATGCTGGGGTTGATAGTAGGACATGGGTTGACTGAACAACGTCTGCAGCATGTATGTTATTATGGTATGCCACATCTGCATGGTAATGATCTTCCAGGGTCATCAAGTAAGTTATTAAAGTATCTACTGGAATCTTAAAAGTTTTTAACAAGTCCCGCTCCTATAAAAGTAAAGGAAAAACAATTAGATTTCAAAGCACAGAACAGTCTCCAAGATAAGAAAAAAGTAGCATGACTGCTCCTACTTGCCTGAAAGATAGTGTGCATGATGACAGTCAAAGGTCTGTTTCCAGATAATTCTGCTACTCTGAAAACCTGAAGGCCCCACTTGTTCAAATCTTCAAGTTCCTGGAGTAGAATCAAGCAACAAACAGGTTGAAACCCAACACAAAAATTCAAGCAATTTTTGAGAGAAACAGTTACAAACAGAGGACTCATTCAAACCTGGCCACTGTGAAATTTACATGCTAACCTCTGGAAGGGCTAAACTCTAAACTCTGCAGCTGCTGCTAATCTTGCAATATCAGAATTTACATCTACCAATTTTTCAGATTATAATTCTCTAAGAAGGGAAGACTGCCTCTTAAGTGGATTACTCCAGAGGGAAAAATTCTACACTATCTTGAATGAGTTTAACTGACATACTTTGCTATCTCACTGTCCATTGACAAAAAAGTTCAGTGAGGAGGAAACCTCCAGAGATGCTGCAATTCTGCTGCTCTCTCCCTGGTTCTCAGAAACACTCTTCAAGTAAGATTCCTGAAAATGTTAGGATAGGCATATTTTAAAATGCAAAACTCGATCAAAAATCCCTTTATACCAATTTTCTATTACTGCCAAGGAGTTAGCTGCTGGTGCAAAAAATAATAATAAGTATCATTAAAAAAATAACACAAAGGATGTACCTAAAATGATACAGCTAAAAATAGGAAAGATAGCTCTAATGCTGTATACTCTTGTGCATTTTTAAAAAATAAGGTTGCTATCTATACATTTGCACTCCTGTGAAATTATACAATACGTTTACTCTTCAATCTTCAGATACTGTTTATGAATAGGCAGCTTTATTAATGCATACACAAGTGCTAATTTACATTCCATCTCCGGATGAAATTGTCTTCATGGTGAAATTAACCTTTATGGTCTGATTCTGATTTTACTAGCTATTCTGCCACTTCAACAAATTTGGATTATTTCAAGTGAGATCAGTGCTTGGTGCTGCAGTTCAAAATCAATGTTTATAAGCAGAGGATGGAATAATACTGAGAAGTCCACACTGTTTAAATTTAATAGTTTAAATTCAATAATTCATATATTCTCTACCTTGGCAAGGACATCTTCTTGGTCTGTTTTAACTCCAAACCTGGGAATACTGGAATTAGTTAGGCTGGAGCTGTGCATGAGTTTTTTGACTCCACTGATTTGGGACATTGGCCTCTTCTTTTTCTCTTTCTCTTTCTGTGTCGGAGAAGGGATTTCAACTTCATGTTGCTTGTCTTCAAAAGAATGAATAAAAAGAGAAAAATTTATAAAATAATTATAAGTATTATAAAATTACCTGTTGAGTTGCATCTTATGGACTTTTTAATTTTTAGAAAAACTTCTTTTACAATTTTGCAATAGATTCTTTTTATCAAGGTTGGTAAACCCATGAAAAGTTAAATATAGACCTATACTTCAGTACAAGCAGGTCTCTTTTACTCAAATTGCCTCATTATTTCTGAACTGGCTTTAAAAGCAATTGGTGACTGTCTGATTACCACTTCTGCCATATCCCTAGTGCTGTAGAAAGGGTCAATCATCTCAGCATAAAAGCGTTATTACAACTGAACAGTAATCCATTTTGCAAGAAAAATTAATTTTGTTTCTTTTATTTCAGGAAAAAAATGCTCTGAAATTGTATTTCAAAACCTGTCCATGTGTGTCCTCATGCAAAACCTTTAGAAAACTTTTTCAGGACTCGAAGGATTTAATACTTGTGGACTGGTCCTGTCCACTAAGACTGTACAACCTGGAAAGGCTTTTGCCAGCCACATCTACAAGAATTTTGGGTTGTTGGCTGTTCAAGCCAGCACTGTAGTGTTTCTGCACCTCCCAGCTAGATTCAATAATAATGACAAGACGAATGCTTTGCTAAACCCCTGAATTTTGCTGTGGGCTTTTGTCTCCACAGCAGTTTCAACAGCATCACTTCATAAAATTTATCAACATACGTGCCAGGAAAACTTTAAATAAGAATTAAATTGAGAGTAAAGTATATTTAGGCAACTGCCACATGATTGCTGCAAAATAGTATGGGGTTGTGGGGCACTGCAGACATCTGTGGTTCCCAAAGAAACCCAAGTTAGTGCAACGAAGGAATTTCCTGACAAAACTACTAGGAACACACAAAAATTTTTTGTTCCTTTTATTCTTACTGTATTTCAATCTAGAATTTAATGACTCCCTTCAAATTATCTCTTTTTTTGCTGAAATGTACCTCCACCATTTCTAGACCTCAAGGAATATACCAGTAAAACCAGAAAACATGTTTCTGACACAGGAGATGAGCCAAAACAGCTAAAAAAAACACCTTAAACCAAAATAAAATTTGAAAAGAAAATAAGAAAAATTGGGCTTTTTAGAATATGTGTATCTTTTCGTTTCTGCAATACTCATTTTCAGTACAGACTTTGAAACCAGATGAGGCTAGCAAATAAATTTCTAATTACCAGCTGTTATGTGTTTGCTTCTTCACTTTTTTTTTTTTTTNTTTTTTTTTTTTTTTTTTTAATTACCCTTCAGCAGAAACATTTAATGGACACCTCAAATTCCAAATAAATCACAGCAAAGAAGAGGCTACAGAAATGTCACCAGGTTGCAGCCTGCAGCACTGAGTCCCCTGACTGCCCTACCACACTTCACCTCCTAGGGAGAAAAAGGGGAGGCAGAGCATGGCAGCCCTTGTCTGGTGCAGGCTGACAACAGATGAGGAGCTGTGACTTGTGCTTGCTTTGATCTTTATGGTTTTGGTCACATGCACAAAGTTTAGACCCATCAAACAGAGGTTCGCAAGCTAAACTGTCAGACTAACTCAAGTGAAAGGAAGTGTCTGTCTGGATGATTTTAGATCTTCCGAGAAATTCGGTGGGACTGCCTCTGCTTTTGTAACTTTGAGAACACGGGGCTGTGCCCATCTGAACATTCAGAAAAGACAGCTTGCCATTTTGACCCTTTTTATGCTATGCTCAATGACAGGTTCTCAAACATTTTCCATTCATAGAAAACAGGTTAATGATGCTGATGCATATTATTATACAATTTAATTCTTATACACAGAATATATTTCTTGGCATTATAAATTATTTCATACATTCATATAGCCCTATAGGAAAACAGATTGGTTTTGGGTTTTTTTTTTTAAATAAGAAGAACAGGAAACCCTGTTTTCTCATGACATGTTCCTAACTTAAAAATGTGAGAAAGTTTGTCGATATTGAGGAGGTAAGTTACGTATTAAAAAAATACATTAGATAATAAACTCATTAAATATTTCTATGGAGAGATTGTTTTCTCTTTATATATATGTTTAGAACCTATACACTTAGACTACATATTTCGAAAATATTTAAGCAATACATCTGTAGATAAGCTGTTTTCACTATTGTGCTGCTCTTATACCTACAATTTTAGGTATCTAGATTTTCACGCAGACAGAAAACAGTACTCATGGTCCAGTAAATTAGAAGTGATTGCCTTTCCAGCCCTCTTTCTGTACAAGACTGAGCTCTCATGCAAAAGGCTGACAGTTGCATTTCTCTACCCTGTCAAAGTAAGTCTTAAGTTTTCAAGTGAAAGCAAGCAGAAGCTGGCATCTCAGCCCCCACAGCCTAAGTGGGTCATCCTTTCAGGCAACTGTACACTGGTTTTCAAGGCATCTGAAGCTGGGCAATACTGCTTCTCCATGACAGAGGCTTATCCCTCTCCCACCGTCTGAAACTCTGCCGTGCCAAAGCACTCGGCACACTACTGCAGCCATGGGCCAGCTGAACAGGCACATGCAGATACTCATTTTGGACAGGGTGACAGGATAAAATGTACTTTAAAAAAAACACGCTTCTTTCAAAAAAGCCACAAAAAGCACCAGCTATGGTATCTCACACAGAATAAGATGGATCTTAACATGTGTGACTGGCACTTTTTAAAGTACTCGTTATTCTAATTTAGATGTATTTGGCTGTGCCTCTCTTTATACACAGTCTTTATGAACCAATGGTGTTTTGCCCAGAACATGTTTTGAGATTGGTACAGTATCTTTAACTTCATGTTCAAAATCAACAATAAGGAATGAAGTTTTCTTGATTTTCATGAATTTTAGGAAAAAAAAACAAAACAAAAACAAAAACCATGGTGAAGTAACCATATTCTTTGTAATATTGTGTTGGGCTTTTGTTAATGCTCACATGCCAGCCTGCCAAGATCTTGAGCAGCAAAAATCTTCCTGCAAAATGTCTATTCAGATGTTTATTTAGGCATATGCATCTAACTGTGCATGTGCAGGCATGGAATACCAAAATATCTTAACTGCATGCTGTGATATTTTATGAGGTTACATGTGCTTATGTGCTGCTAGCATACTGAAACCGCTGCAGTAATTCCGGTAGGAAAACATAGTGGGAGAATTCTCTTTAATATATAAATATATATAATTACCATTCTGAGATTAGCCCAGCTGGTTAGTGCATGGTGCTAATAATGCCAGAGTTGTAAGTTTCAGCCCTGTATGGGCCATTCACTTAAGAGCTGGACTTGATGATTTTGAGTCCCTTCCAAATCAGAATATTCTGTGGCTCTCTGTGATTCACTATAATTCATCATATTAATTTCTTAATATGGCAGAAATATAGTACATGAAGTATGTACAGGAATATTTAGCTGTAATTACACACACAGGGAAATCACATACACAAATTAATTGAGCTGTGAGGAAGTGGATCTAACCTGATCTCTCTGCAAAAATGCTGACAACAATGTGCTAAATGAATAGTTTCTAAAAGCAGAAATTAATATGGAAAGCCACTTGCTTTGAAGCTCTAACTCAGCCCAGAGAGATATAAAAACCTCCAAAAGGCAAAAAAATTAACTCTTCATAGTCTTACCTAAGAAAGTGTTTGATATATATTCTGAGACCTGATTGCCTGACCTGCTCATTTCAGAGAGGTGGGTTAGCTCACGGTTGAGCATTCTTTTAAACTGGAAAAGAAAACAAAAAAGTGTAAAGTTAGTTACATCAGGATGTATTTTAGTTCAGATAAGAAAATGCTATCAATTTATAACTGGGGAAAGAATGTGGCATTAAGAATATATACTCAAGTAAGACAACTGTGAAAGCAGAAACCATATATACCAATGATCTACCCAACCAACTTATTCATGGGCTGGAAAATGTCATTCTTAACCTCTTAAAATACACCAATGACTCTGATTCAATGACTAAGGTAAAATGTCCTACTAGTAATTGAAAACTCTAAGGCATATGCGTACACACAAGTTATAATATTGTCTTTCCAATTTTTCAACTTTAATTTGGACAGTAAATACAAATGTATTTATGTAGGAGCTGTTCTCTACTAGTTTTCTCATAAGATTTGTAAATTAATCTATTTTTGCATTTTTTGCAATTCATTAGGTAGTATCTCAAGTCTATCTTACCTCTCATCATTAATCTACTCAAAAGTGTTTGACAGCATTGCCCCAAGCAATCAAAATATCATATTGATTTCATACTAGCCAATATGAGAAGAAGTAGGTTTTGTTATCTCTGACCTAAAATCATTATATTCAATCAGTCCAATGACTTGACCATTCCACTAGCTCAGAAAACTGCAAGCATCTCTAAGAAACACTGGTGTAAAAAACACCCATCTGTGGAAACACCTTCTATTTCCCTCTTAGTTAGCAATTCACTCTAGGCACTCTATAGGATAGAAGCAGATATTAATAGTCCACGAAATGTATAATTAATTAGGTACTCATCACTTAGACTTTCTTGATTCCTTCTAAACTCCAGGGTGAAATGATATCCTGTGGTACTATGCTTGACAGGTTAATTTCATAATACAGCTCTCACTGTCTTAGATGCATTTTCATTGACTATAGCTCTGCCTTGGTATTACCAACAAATAGAAGTCAGCAATACATATCACCAATTCAAACAGCTCTTGCCAGTGAAAATTAGCATGCATCTGTCACTACTGAATTTTGCCTCCTATTGTGACATCCTTTCATTTTGTTGTTAAATTTCCCAGTCACCTTTTCTCTTAAAAAAGCCAAATGATTTGTCCTGCTTTCAGAATCACCTTTTACCTCATTCACACAGTCATAATTATCTATTATATCAAGAAACAGCTATCCTTAGAGTATATACATGTAAACATTCCTCTATGTTGAAAACTGGTAATTTATAATTACCAGCTCTCCTTCTTCAAAGGAGATAAACCACTGGAGTAAACATTAACCACCCCATTTCCATTCTGCTGGAATCAAAGCTATTTCTTCAAAGTGGCCTTGCATAGTGAAAGGTGTTATTTTCTTCACAATATTTTTGTAAGCCACCAATTACCGTATTGCTCACAATGTGCAAAACAGAAATTACCTTTAATATAACATTCTAACCATTAGCCACTGCATTTTCCTGACATCTTGACGTGTCATCAGCGCAGGAAGTTCCAGAGCTACAAAGACTGAATTGTACTTTAGTCACAAGCCAGAGGCTCAGATATAGGCATGTGCTAGCAAGTGGTCAACATGTCTGAAAATTAGAACCATACTGCAAATACAGCTACACATACTATGAGAACTACAGAGCTGTACATTCTAGACAAAACCAGTATCAACCTCTTCAACAATGTCTAATGTTTGTCACCAATGTCAAATGTTGAAAAATCAAGCCAAGTTTACTAAGCAATAAAATGACTGGTCAAAAAATCCTGAGACCTTTTTAAAAATCCTGTCTTTAAACTTTTAACACACCTAAGTCATGCTTACACACTTTTTCTTCTGTTCCCACAAAAGGTGAAAAACTGCAGTATTTAAGGCAAAAACTGAGATCTGAGATCTGAGGGAATAGCTTGTCTCCACATGGCATCCAGAAACTGCAGCTTCAAATTAAATATTGCCTATAGGCATCTTAATAAAATGTCAGGAGTTGATGAAACCACATTAACTTCCAGGCATGTCATCAGTGTATCCATTACTACTCCAATATTCTCTCTTCCTTAATTTAATTAGCTAGTTCACTGGATCCCAGCTTCAATAGATCCTCATCTGTCTGGCTGTTTCCTAGTAAACCCTTCTACATGATGCCAAATTTTTTGTTGCAGAGCAACACTAATTGTGTCACGCTCCACACTTTGGAAAAGAAACCATCTAGCCACCACTGGTACGTACTGTTCAGGAACTCTTCTTAAAAGTTTCCCAGCTTTGAAAGAGGAACAAATAAGTGTTTGTTTGCAGCTACCTGACACAGGAAATAGGAAGGATTTTTTTTTTTTCCTAAATAATAAATTTAATTGCAAGGAGTGGGTGGGGAGTTTATTATTGAATAATGGGAATCATATGTAAGTTATTTATAAGCATATAAGGATATAACATGTAAGCATATATTCTGTAAGAATTTTCAGCTCAGTATTTGTTGTACAAATGTCCACAACAAATGGAAGGTACAGAACAGTCTTTTCTAAAGCTATGTTCTCCACTAGTCTGATGCAAACCTTCATCTTCCCACCTCCCATCACCCCACAAGTCATTAGAACATGAAAACTCAAACTGCAGTTCTCAAAGCATGAGAACTACAGAACAGTCTGTGTTACTGCTGAACATGGGTGTACAGTAAAACAAGTCCCTCAGCCTCCGCAAGGCCCTCCTGCTGAGAGCAAATTCAATTGGAGATGCCTTTGGCTTTGAAGAACTGTGGCTGCGTGATTTCCTCATACTATTTCACATGCTGCTGACGCCACAGGACCAAGACTTTAATTGACATTTATTTTGAAAACTTCTGGACTAAGCAGGAGTTTAGAGAACTGTTTTGATTTTCTAATTATCTGACAAAACCTTACGATCGTCATTGCCATTGAATCAGATGAAGCTGAAGACCATATGCAGACAGCTGTTTCTGATGCACAACAAAAATGCTTTTTGAGACCATTAAAAAAATCGAACATGAGAGACAAACAGCAATAAAGATGTTCAGGCATTTTTGTTGGTTATACTCTGTTTCATTGTATCTGTACATTACTCAATCCTCTTATGTTTAATAACTTGCCTTTTGAGGAAAAAAATCGAAACAGCAAAAGTAAACGTAACCTCCTTATTTTTTCCTGATTTTACCTATTTCTCAAAGATTTTATTTGGGCTCAAGTGCACCCATACATAACTGCTTTTTCAAAGATCCACATATTTATACAGCTCTGCACAATTACTTTATAATGAAATTTTGCCTCTCACATGGCTCCCATAAGATCTTATTGCCAACCAGAGAAGTTGGTTACATCTGTGAGCCAACACTGTGTTACTCATCCAAGAAACACCCCTACGTGTTTGAAACTTGGCTAGACTCCATAGTCTCATAATTTGTCCTCCTGGAAGTAACACTCTGCACGTTATTCAAAACAAGTCAAACAAGACATGAAACCACCTTGTTCCTAACAGCAGTAAATATTAAAGATAACATTTTGAATAAGAATCTTAAAAAATCTGAATGCCATATACTTTCTCAGTTCAAGAAAATAAATCATAAAGATCAAAACTCTTGTTATTAATAAACATTTAAAACATGCACTTTAATTATGATATTGTGAGCTCAGCATGGGGAGGAAGCAGAGGTTTTTGGCTGATCTATGGATATATTATATTATCTCTCAGAAAGAAAGATCTTCCCACATCCCACTAGGCATTGTTATATTGGAAAAATGACACATTTCCTTTGGAATACCACAGCCCTTGACTATAGCCTTAGACAATTCCCCTGGAAATGCACTGGCTATAAAATGTCCATCAATAATAGAGATCTTCACTGATGACTACTGATGTCAGAGCAATGGAGCCATAAACCCTTTTCTAAAAAAAAAAAATGCTGAAAATATATCCTTAAGCAGAATTATTAAAATTTCACTTGTTTCTATTTATTTTAGATTTTAATCTCAGCTGGGGTTAGGGAGGTGGGGCATAAGAAGGTGCAGAGCCCTCAACACAAATATAGGTGGAGCATTCAAATAACATTAAGAATGTCCCTAAAGTGACAAAAGTAGATGTGCACCGTTATCTCCCTTTAGAAACCTAAGAAGCCTGCTAGAGCAAAAACTGTAATACATGAGAATAAAAGTACACACACTGATGATAATGAACTGAGAACAATTTCCTAAATAGTGTTAACCTCCCAAGGATGGGTCTGTAGTTTAGGTCTTTCTGGGCTGAAGCCCAGTGTATGTACACCTCTGCATCTGTATTACTGCTGTCAGCCTAGAATAAACATGGAAGGGGTTTTTTTTGAAAAATAAGATATTTTTCTAATGTCAGCAAAGATACATAGAAAAACACAGACAAACTTTTGGAGTAACCATGTTTCCAGATGGCAACAGGAGCACTGATACATTTTTGGGAAGAATTTGCATGTATGTTAGAAAGAAACATCAGCTCCAAGATCCAACTAGAGTTGATTCATGGCCATGAACAAGTTTGGGCCACATGCTTTATATATAGTTTACACCTGAGAAGATTTTACAAATTTTGTGTGAAGTCCTTAACTCAGTAACAAAGAGCTTAAGTAAAGAAGCAGCCAGCAGCTAGTTGTGTCGAGAGGCGGCACACAGAACTACTCCTGCTGTAGACTCCCTGTAGCAGTAGGGTCTCTTCCATGCAGGCTTTCCGTTCCTGTACAGAAACCTGCTGCATCCTGACAACTGTAAAGAGGCTGCCTTCACCACAGCCTTTGGCACCAATACTGAAGGTGAAGCTAGGGCTAGAAGGCAGCCATGGACCAAAAAGCCCCATCCTGCCTGTCCTTCAGTTTGAGCATTTATCAAGTTCCAAGTCAAGTGGAGGCTGGAATAAAAATCCTCAACAGTGACAGTAGATTCTCATTGCACTGGCTCCCAAACCCACATGGCAACAGATCCCAGTTTCAGCCTTTCTGGCTGCCTCTTTTCTAGGTAACATTTGTAAAAGCTTGCATGACTAGAATACATCCATGGAACATTCAATTAATACTTGGAACCTTCAACTTACATAACTATATTTTGCTTCTGAAATACCTACCAATGTTGTTTTTAACATGTCTGTATCTCAAAAACTATATTATTTTACTAGATTTGAAAAGCCTTGTATTCTACAATAAAACAAAAAAGAAATTTAAAATAGGCCAGTCTTACGAATTAACATAGGGCTTCTGTCTATACTGCTTATTGATGCAAAACTATCTTTGATTTTAGCAGCATTCTGGATATATAAACAGCATTCTTAATAGCTAAAGGTTTGGGTTGGAAGCCCATGGGTTTAATTAAAATCAAGGTCAGGCACTGGCTTTATAATAAGCTACAGAAAGGTAGATATATCTAAGGCTGGCATTGTTAGTTACGATCATTTTTTTCAAGAACAGATACTCAACAAAAACCAGGGGTAAACATTCCCATTATCCAAAATACAATTCACAGGAGATAAAGTACAGCCTGAAGCATACAGAAATATATGTATAATAAGAGATATGAACATATCCAATGATCTCTGAGAATAAGGTATTTCAATCTTCAGAATTTCATAAATACTCTAAATATTTGATTTGAATGTCACAAAAACCATATCATCTTTGCTACTTCTCACATTTTTTCTCTAATTTATATAACGTGAACTCAGAAAGCACTGTAACAAAATTGTGCTTAAGCACTACTTAGCTTCTTCACTAAAATCATCATCTGTAGACAGTATAGGACACTCTCTATACAAAGGACACTTTTTTCCCATGTGTACTCAATTGCAGCTACCATGGTCTCTGCTAAACTTCAATTAGTAAAAGAAAGTCTATCAATTCTAAAGGCTAAACAGCAAGAGTGAACTTTTTTTTTTTTAATTGGTGATTGTTTTTTTCTGATTTAGTAAGAAGGAACATGACAGCAGCTGCCTGGAAATGCAGGAAATACTTTCTAGTAAATTACAATAAATACCCCACTTTTAGCTGAATTGCAAAGTAATTTCATCTTATTGTTTTGGTATACAAGAAAGGAATCTGCCTATCTAGTATAATGGGATTAAATTTCTTCACAGATGACTGATCAAAATCCTTGATAACATATTGTAACAATTCAGCATTAGCTGAGAATGCTCATAATTGGACATAATCAGGCTTTGCATTTCTATTTTAAAAGAGATATATCTATTGTAAAAGCAGGTATTGATGACAGAAAGCATAAGAGATTCAGTTGTGCAAATATAATGCTTGTGTTATTTTTAAGCATTTAATTCAACATATGCATTATTTAGTTCAGGAGAAATCAGACTTTCTTTAAAGCAGGATGATTTGGTACAGTTATTGTATGTCAAGCACAGGGTGAATTTTTTTATTTTTTTTAACACACTTGATAACAATTTTAGAAGTATAAAAGCAGCAGCATTTTTTTTTAGCACAAAAATTAATTTTAGGGATAAACCAAAGCTCAAATGTGGTTTTCTTTTTTAAGTGGATTTCAGTTCTGTGTGTTGACAGGCGTACTGCTTTAACTCCTTGATGCAAAACTTTTCCATAAAAGAGATAAAGCATATTTAATTCCATTTTCTATCTGTATTGCCATTTCAAGCTAGTTCACACAGCTCCACATAACAATGCCGATCAGTATTAGAAGACGGCAATTTCCTTTAATCAATAAGCTGTCACACATACACAGGCTACCAAAAATGCTGTTGAAACATACTGTTCATAATTTCACCTTTCTTCAGCTATTAAAACCAGTATGAGTCATGCACCCACCCATTATCCTCAGCTTCTTTACTCATGCTCTCTTCTATTGTTTAGTATCTCAGTTTCAAGGTATTTGGAGTTTAAAACACCTTTTAGTGGCTAGAAATACAGTTTTGTAGCAACCTTTTTCTGAAAGAACACAAAACTGTTCTGAATTTCTTTGGCTTTAGATTTGGTCTAATCGTTCACTGAAGCAATATTATTTTTAAAGTCCCAGCACAGTTTTTAAGAAAGACCATACTGTGCAGTTCATTCTTGCTGAACAAAGGCTTGTTGTCTGATTTTTTACTTCATCTTCATATTACTTATAATCATATCACCCACAAATCCTCACACTACCCAGTGATCATGCAATCATGCACCATAAATCAAAGTTCTTAAAAGGTAAAACAAAATCCTACCTTTATGTAGCCCCAAGAAACTGAGAGTAAATAGTTTGCCTCAGGCATTTTTGATTTTTTTTCTATACTATCAATCTAAGCTATCAGTTCTTTGCTATCTGACACTGCAAAAGACTTCCAAGAATAAAGATTCCTTCTTTCCTCTCCTAATTCTTTTTGCTGGTCTTCAGGTTCTCAGCAACTGTGTGCACAGGAGGCATACTGAAATGAAATCCAACCGTGTGGTCTTCCGATTGTATAAATGCCATTTGTGAAACTCCAAGCATTCAGAGGCAACGTTGAAGAGACATATTGTACGAGCTGAAGAAATTTCTGAAGAGCTAGGGATATGCATATTTCCTGAACACCAGGATTTAATGAATAATGTATGTCAAGATGCTCAGCTGCTCAAAGACTTGCTCTATCAACAGCTACCAAGTAAGGACCTGACGAGGAAGCCACAGACAGTGGCAGCGATCCCTCCCATAGAGCCATACTAGCAGCCAATAGTATGTCACCCTAAAAGATATAAATCCGCAGGGCTGGTGTCATGATGTACAGTAATTTCCCATTGGCTGATGCTGGGGACTCTCCTGGGCATGGGATATTTATTTTTTATTTTCTTTCTTTTTTCTTCCTGACAGCAAATGCCCTTTACTAATGGCATCCCTGCCTGCAGCATTCACATGCCATTCAAAAATAATTGGGCTAAGGTCTTGTCACTCCAGCAGCATTTACCAGTTTTCAATGGACGTACCATCCAAGCAGTTACAATTAGTATTGTGCGTATATCCATCTGGATTGCCTAATGAGTCTAATTTTTCACATAGAAGAAAAGTATATTTTGAGGTGTTTTTTTAATGGGAAGAAACCCCAGTGTAAATAGAGCTATCTGGTTTCTTGAGCAGTCTATGACTTACTTTAACAGTGAAAATTCTTCTGGCTTTTACACCATCTACATTAAAAACTGCTCTACCTCAGAGTATTGGGCCAGGCTGCTACTTTCTAATGCTTTTTTAATTTAAAGAGATAAAAGCAGTTATTATTAATCTAAAGCAAGTCACATGCCTTACAATTCCCAGTAAATGTTAAGCTTCCATGGAGATGT
This sequence comes from Platysteira castanea, assembly GCA_013397175.1. NCBI lineage: Eukaryota > Metazoa > Chordata > Aves > Passeriformes > Platysteira > Platysteira castanea. Next base: position 393,338 of record VYXC01010452.1, on the reverse strand, counting down.
AAGAAGTGAGATAATAAGAGTTCTCAAATTCTCACTGTATTTATTCAATTTTTGCTCTTTCTGCCTCAGCAGATTATTATAATCAATTACAGCTATACATCATTGAAAAAAAGAAGGGATAATTGAAAGTGGAGTGTGTCAGTGAGCTGACTCAAACATTAAATAAAAGGTCCCACCATCTGCCACTCAGAGACCAAAACCTGAAAGGAGGAATACATAATGCCCACACCAGGGGGGTTGGAACTAGATGATCTTTAAAGTCCCTTCCAACCCAAGCCATTCTATGATTCTATGATTATCTTGCTCCACTCTGTGTAAGGCACATGCACTACTGCAGTAAACTTCTGAGTCTTTTTTGCGTCAAAAGAAGGGACAGTTACCTAATACAACAATGGGCAAATGCCTAAGGACAAGCTGGATGAGGTGCAGCGTTCAGCCTAATCCCACACTGCTGATTCACTGGAAGATGCTGACCAAGAATGGTCATAAGAGAGGTTTTGGCAGAAGTAGTCAGCAGCACTAAGTGCTTCAAAAAGAATTGAACCTGCAAAAATCAATAGGGCAAAATATGATATCAACAAACTTCTTCCTCACAGGAGAGAAGTCTAGGGCAAAATATGGTATCAACAAACTTCTTCCTCACAGGAGAGAAGTCTAGGGCAAAATATGGTATCAACAAACTTCTTCCTCACAGGAGAGAAGTCTACAGCAATGTGACAACTGGATACAATCAACAGATCACCAGTACTTAAAGCATTTTCATGGGGAAGGCATCCTGTTTGCCTTAAAATAAATAATGTAAAACATTTCTGACACATTTTAATATGCACAGTTATACTTGTTCTGGATCTACAAAGCTAGATGTATATAAAACAATTAAGTTTTGAAAACAGACCTGGGGTTACTAAACACTCAGCAAGACAATAAAGAAGTCAAAAGGTACCTCTAGAAAATATTTCTCCTGATTCTTCCAGATCAGCTTTGTAATGCTGAATATAAAGCCTGTCTACATCTGTGTTCCATTGTCTTCTGATCACCCTTAAGAGAGCACTGCTGCCACCTACCCAGCATCAACACAGAGCTGGAAATACGATGTCTGTCTTCAGGAGGCAATTTCAAGCATGACTTGGAAAATGGTAAAATTACAGTCAATATACTTTTGGCTATTTTAAAAATGAAGCATGTGGATATGAAAGTTTGGTTGCAATAAGTAGTATGAGAAGACATAAGAAAGTCCAGTTTTAAATCTTTTCTCTTACTTTGCTACTAAAGGCTATTTCCTCATGATATATTAACAACTCTCCCCAAAGAACTGTTCCCAAAAGAACTTGATTCAGATAAGGAATATTTAAAATGGCTGGTGTGTAAATTACACCAGCTGTTTAGCATGTATTAAAAAATCATCAAATTTTTTATTCCCCTCTAGTGTATGAGACAAAGATACATCCATAAAAATTACTGGGTTATAGTTGGTTGAATTTATTGAAGGATGGTGTTTATCAAGCTATTAGCTAGGTCATTTTGATATGAAACATGAAAAAAACATTTTCCTCCAATGTAAATATATGTCACAACAATTCACTCTAGCTGCATGTTAACTATACTGGTAATAGGAAATTACACCTGATACACACTGCTTATTACTGACTTGTATTATTTTTTCAAGACTCACAGTCTCAATCTCGTAAAATTGCTGTAACAGAATTTAATTGCATGACTTCACTGACTCCGAAAGCATGCCCCCTGACTTTGGCTGTGTGTAGTACGACCTTAGACATGGATAGTCAGGAAATTCACTTCAGCTCTGATTTACAGGAATGGTTTTGGCTGATCTTCCTCCCAAATTCCCAGGCAGCAATGAGTGAATAATTAGCTTTAGAGGAGGGTATGATGGATAGATGACATACCTAGAGGAATTCAAGATAAGAAAAACAAAATTTAGAGATTGTTGTTTTTATACAAATATACATGAAGATAAAACATGGGAAAGGAAGGACATAATGACATTTTCTACAATGATTCCAATCATGCAAAGTATATGGAAATGGGAAAGGTGTAATTTGAAATTATAGTGAGTGAGTAATAAAACAACTCAGGAAAAAAAAATGAAGTTTTTAATGAGCACTTTTATGCTATTTGAAAGAATCAAGACAATGACCTTGAAAGGCAGAAAGATGATGAAGTCCCTTAATACCCTTAGCAAATGCTAGCTATTATTTAATCAATTACTCTGGACAACTTTCTCCAAAGTCATAAAAAGAGGTGGCAGAGATCTCAGGAGCTGTGATGATCAGCTTCAGCATACTTTCAAAGACCTTAAAAATGTTAATTTGTGCTAATTAAAATTTGCAAGCAGAATGGATGAGTAACTTCAGGCCACTTCATAAAACCCCAGTCCTGGGTATAATATTGAAATATTCCAGGTATTTGCTTGATACAGAACAGAGATATAGGAGTGTAATTAATACCAGTCAGTATCATTTATGTATTTTAACATGCAATATTCTTGTACTGTTGTAGGGCATTTGATTTATTACTGTAAAATATTCTGCCACACCACTCCCAGTGCTGAGAGGAGACACATTGAATGAGCTAAGAATCTGATTACAGACTCATTTTTAACGACTGTAAACAGGCTGTCTCCATCTAATATGACTGTTTTAAGCAAGGTTTTGCAAGACTTGAAACTGTTTTATGATACTAAATTTCTTCATTGGTGATCAGAAATTAAGTGACTACCATGAAGCCTTCCAGTGTGAAAATTTCCAGAGAACAGAAACAACTGGGGGGAGGAGTGGTTCATGGGATAAATCATGAGGATATGAAAGTCACCACCAGCAGCCTCACTTTTTTAGAGTGTTGGCATCATTCATGTAAACTGCAGTTCAGAGAATTTAACTGCAAAGATACCAGCAATAAGGAACACGGTTCATGACTAGTTAAACTATGCTGAAGAAAGCAGGAACCCTGAACAGTTTGTAAAGTCACAACAGGGCATTTCATAGTGATTCTGTGACCTCCAAAAATCTGCATCTTCTGTGACTCTAAATAAGAAGAGAGAGGCTCTAAACCTCTCATTCTGGCAACACAGGTGATGGAAGAGTGCACACAGCTTTAGTGTATCTGTTTTCCTAAGTGCTGTTGTGTATATTGTGTAGGAAAGAAAACTTGTGAATATTATTCATATGACCAAGAAAACGTTTTGCAATAAAAGAAAAATCTCACTCTATTTAACTTATAAGCCTACAGCTACTGTGAGGAAAATAGAAAAGAAAATAAGAAAACATAAGAAGGATCATAAGACAGTAAGAAAACACAGCACACCACACCCGATTCTCTAGCACCAAGGAAGCAAGAAGAAGCAATGGAAGGCAGCTGAAACTGCCTCAAACCAACTGAGCTGAAACCAGCTCACACTACAAACAAGACATAGGGAAGATCAGTGGTATCCTGGGGTGCAGTAGGAAGAACATTATCAGCAGTGACAGGGGGTGATCCTGCCCCTCTATTCAGTCCCTCCCCTGGAGTGCTCTTCCCAGTTCCAGGCTCCTCAGGACAAGGGACAAGCTCCTGGAACAGGTTCAACAGAGGGAAAAAAAGATGATTTAGGGACTGGAGCATCTCTTTTACAAGGAAAGGCTGAGGGAGCTGGGAATGTTCAGCTTCAGGAAGAAAAGACTGAGACGGTACCTCATCAATATCTATCAGTATCTGACAGGAGGGTGTTATGAGGATGGACCAGGCTCTTCTCAGGGGTGTCAAACAATAGGACAAGAGACAATGGGCAGAAACTGATTAAGAGGAAGTTCCCCCTGAACATGAGGAAGAACCTTACCATGTGGGTGACCGTGCACCGGAACAGACTGCCAGAGAGGTTGTGTAGTTTCCCTCACTGCACATACTCAAGCACCATCTGGACTCAATCTTGTGCAATGTGCCCCAGGATGGTCCTGCTTGAGCAAGAAGGTGGGACCTTCAGATTACCTACTGTGGTCACTTCCAGTCTGATTCTGTGAGTCAGTTGCAGTACTTTTCTGAACTGTCACATGGGACACTTACCACCTTGGTCCTTCCTTCCACAGCTAAGGAATGGGTAATACAAAAATCTACTTAGCTTTGAGGGAAGAACAGAGCTCTCAACTGCAACCTCTTGGATTGACTATGAAGTTCCACTAAGAACATTTTGAGAGATGTCTGAGCATCAATTCTGAATACAAGTGTGCTGGATTTAGTGCATATTGTCTAGTAAGCAGCAAAAAGTAAAGGAAAGAGATAGACAGCTAAGCATATCACAAGTTTTAGTTTTCAAGGTTGCATGCATTACAAACAAGAACAGACAGCCTGAAAAAGACATATGAAGACCCTGTCTGAAAAGATGAAAAAACAAGGCTCATGGCAGGTGGCTAGAACTAGATAATCTTTAAGGTCCCTTACAACCCAAACCTTTCTATGTTTCTATGATTTTTAGGCTGACCTTCACACACCAGAGAACAGCAATAATCACCCATGTCAAATCCAACTCCTACTCATTACAAATGCAGTACTCTTTTCACAGCATTAGCCCGCTCCATCTGTGAGTTATGCTGATATGTACACTACCAGAAAGCTTCCCCACAAAATGGAGAGTCTACTCAGTGCTGGAAGACCACAAAAGAAAAGAATGGTCATTTCATCCAGCAAGCAAGAGCATGTGGACGGGCTCAGCTTAGCCAAAACCCAGAGCCAGTCTAGAGGAAACAGAGGCAAGAAAACTATGCTGAATCACCCAGCCTCATCAAACTTCTCCGGGTTCCACAGAAGACTCCCTGGTTAGGAGAGAAATTGTAGGATTTAAGTTAAAAGTCCCAAACAAACAATTAGTCATTCTACAAATACGAGAAGTTGTTTCGACTGCAGCAACCAGCTGCCACACACTAAGTGAGCAGCAGGGATAGAGACTGGGTCTCATGTTGATATCAAAAAGAGATGAACTTCACTGGTGGCTGAGAACTGATGACCATAATTGGAAAAAATCTCCAGTTCTTTTGGAGGAGTCTCAGTTTTAAGTGTGCTAACTGTAGCACGATTATACTGCTTTAAAAGGTTTTCTTGGAAGCCTTCTGCCTATCAGAATTACATTTATTAAAAATTATGAAAAAGCCTAAGCTCTATCATTTTACAGATCTTTTTATCTGGAATATATAATTCTTATGCATAAAATACGAGGATTTTATGTTGCTAAACAGGCTGAGAGGACAATGTTCTTCTGAATTATTTTAGGGAAAATATGTAGTGAAACCCAGGAGCTGAGGTGTTTAATAAAAAGTGAAATTCCCTTATTAGTTTAAATTTAAAAAAATTTTTAAAAAAATCATACGTTTTGATAAAATTCATGATTCATTGTTTGTATTTACTGCCCTCTAGTGATAATAAAAGCATTAGCTGGGAATATGTAGGAACATTAAGCTTTTTTCCGATCATAAATGTCAGAATGTGGTTCCCTAATTTTCAACCACACCACAGCAGGGTCTTTACAGGTATTTTCTACAGCTGCAGTATTTTCAATAGACACTCATGAGCAATTGCACAGGCAACAGAAACGACACCCTATTTCAACTCTTATTTTGGCAACCACTGTCAATCCGTTAAGACACAATATATACTAATCATTTTCTTCAAAGTTTTCCACATAATGACAGAGTACATGTGTATGTAACAGTCTCTAAAAAACACCATACAGTAAAAGGAGTTTAATTTTAACAAATATTAAGTTATTTACAATATTCTGCTGTGTATTTATTTTTCCCTGAGTCTGATTCAATCAAAATTATGTAAAATTACAATGAAGCTACTGTTAAAAGCTAATTTAGATCAGAGAAAAGTCGACCAGGGTGTGACAACATCTGCAGTTATGACAGCAGATTTGAGGAGACAGAAAGCAGTAATGAATAGTTCAGGTGGTTATTGCTCTGACAGAACACTGGCAACTGACAGAATCAATGACCCTAAAAATGCAGAATCATATGAAAACCTTATTTCTATTTTTATGTCTATATGCACCCTGCAAGTAAAAAAGCACCCTGTAAGTATTTACCGTTGCGCACACACAAAAAAAGTCTATGCCCACATTATGCATTTTTGCAGACAGCTGTATCTAAGAAACGTGCAAAGAGGTGTGATACTCCACTCATAGACCTGCAATGGCACACATCCTAAGACTGATAGAGCTATACCAGTACAAACTAAGCTTTACAGGGATTACTATTTCATACAGAAAGCTGGTTTGCTATGTAAGAACAAACCCCAGTTTTTTACAGGTATTGCTGGATTAATCTTACTTCTCCTGTAACATGGCATTCCTATTTTAATGATGTGTTCCTACTGTAGACCTCGCCAAAGTCAAGCTTTAACAGTTCATCAGAAATACTGCTGAATGGTTGTAATTTCATGCTAAAAGAAACAAGTTTTTCATCCATCTTTGTACAGCTGTGAAAAAAAAAAAAAAGATTCCACAGACAAAAGCAGAGATTTGTGGAATTATGAAGTGATTACTAACACTGCAACAAGCTCAGTATAGCGCCCATAAACATGCCGTAGCAAATGCCCATAAATCACACACTGTAGCTACCAGCATTCTGAAAGCAAACTGCAAGTTGTTTCATGCAATTTTGTGGGTTCACACTCCAGTTCTTATTAAACCATGGCTGTTATATTTCTTTTTGAGGTGCATGTGATAGCATCATTGTTCTTTCAAGGAAGGTTATTCGCTAGCTAATACTCATTTCAATGAGTCCTTCATACTTTTCATTTGATTATTTATTTAGGTGCTATAAATGTGCTCTGCACCTATGGAGATTGACAAAATAATGAACATCTATTCATCTGGAACAAGAGAAACAACTAGTCTGATCCATTACACCCTTGTCTAATGCATACAGGGAAACAAAACAAAAATTTCACGCTTGTTTTTTTTGTGTAAGTGAGCATTTCACCTGAATGCCTCTAGGTCAAATTAAGCAAACAATCACAAAACCAAAGTGGTTTCCAGTCCCACAGTCAGGTGTACTGTGAGGTTGATTTACAGGTCCACGTGAGAGAGATGGAGACAAGATAACATAACCAGGCCAAAGGCAGCTCTGTAGTTTCCTGAACAGCTTACTTATTACTTCTGTGATTTAAATCCCTCTTACAAGAAGTCTCAGTATTTGCATGAGGAAGCTTGTAGTATATCCACGTTTCCTTACTCCTTGTCTATCGATACCAGTGATTTGCCTCTCACCCTGCTCACAGAAACTGAGTGCCTTTTGAGGCTCTGATTTCTCGTGTGGCGGTGACAGTGCGCGCTGGGTGCTGCTGCACTCAGATCACGTGGATCTGTCGCTCTGCTCTGCCCGGTGCTCAGTCCATCAGCCGTGGATGACTGCACACGCAGCCAGGGCTTAGCAGGTTCAGACCAGGCCATGCTGGCAGATGTTGCCCAGGTGCTGGTAAGAGCAAGCAATGCACCCACGCCTGATGGCGAACACTCCTCACTGTCCCGAGTCCCATGTCCCCGGCTGAGGTTCTTCCACGAGTGCAGACCTGCAGCATCACTCTATCCTGAGCATGTTTTGCTCCTTCCTGATCCACAGCATGGATGCTTGTGAGACAGAAATATTAACCCAGCACCATTGTGCTACAAGGCTCACACTTCACCAGCTCAGAGCCCAAGGGCTACAGCCAGAAGCCCTCCCAAATATGGCCACTTTTGCAGCAGGTTTTAGCTAAGAGAGCTACAACTCACACATCTATTAGTCTTCAACACTGTCATCACAACAGTAGAAATTTTTTGTAGGAGGTCTCTCGCCTGCATGGATTTCACTTCTTTTTATGAAACTAATCTAACACCAAAGCAAGCACCATGACTATCTCAAGTCACACATACTTGTGAGTATAAACTTACGCATTTCTCATTAACATTGTAGAAATGGATTTTAGGTGAGAGGCACCCATTTAGTCATCCTCCTGGAGTTTATTTTCAAAATTTTTCCATTATTCACAACTGATTGTTAAAATGTAGAAAACGCTTTAAAGCTGTTTTTTCCAGAAGAATAAGTTCTGCTCCTGAGAAACTTCAGTTTGACAATAAATTCATATTTACAAGTAAACAGTTATAAAGTTAAATCAATATTTTCTTTGAAAATACTTAAATGTGGCTTGTATTTAGCATTTTCCACTATGTACTGTAACACCATATAGTAATTCCCTTTTGCAAACACTGCTCTTACCCACGGTTTATAACCAGCTAATATCTTGCACTTAACAATCGTTAAAAGTACATTCATAACAAATTAATTAATATACTTCAGCTTTGATAATTTAGTACACCCATGAACTTATATAGCACAGAAAAGCCTTAAAGAAAATTTCATTTAAAATTAAAAACCTCTTTTTAATCAATGATAACCCATCAATGATCACTTCTTTTCTAAACACTAATCTAATGAATCAAAATTTGAAATGAAAGATAGATTAAAAAACATGAAAGTAACATTGCATACTACAAACTGATTAGGCTCCAGTAACTGAAGTACAACATTAGATTGAGGCATATTCTCTGATAAACTTGCAATAAGGATACAAAATACACAGACATTATTCAAGTAAAATATTATCTACCAACCTATTATTACTAGGTATTTTATCGAGAAACAAGGCATTTTTCATATTTCAGTCCTCTTAAATAGCTACTTCTACATCTCTATAAAAATCATCCCTGATTTGAAAAACATCTCAAAATCAAGCAAAACCAACAAGGGCTAAATAGGTATGGCATCATCATCTTTGGCTCACATTTTTATTTGTTATAAAAAGAAACAAGCTGGGAAACTTTATCTGCTTTTTGCCCATTTACATACAATATTTCGAGCAGCTCAAAAAGCTCCGAGCAGCACACAAAACACTAGGAAGACCTTGGCAGATGAAGAGAAACATCAGCCTATCCAGTTACATGGGCACACATGCACAAGCCCACTTTTGCCATGTTACAAATGCTAAGTAAGCTTTCTGCATTCTCCCAAAGAAAGTCCTGTTTAACAGCTGATTCTACCAACTCTTTATCAAAGTGATAACAATGACAAATAAAACCAGTTTGGGGCTCCATTCCCAGCCTAATGAAATAAATGTAGAGTCCCTCACTAGCTCCAGCTGGTTGAATTTGCACAGTGTTCAGACGTCCCAGGCAACAGGAGTGATGCCCTGGTACATCCCCCCAGCCCTGCCTGCCCCTGTCCAATGCCATCTTTTGTTCAATCTCCAAACCAAAGTAAAAACGGAAAAGGTGAAATAAGTGCAGTTCATCTGCACAGGACTGTCAAGTTACCCAGGGAGTTCCTGTCTCATCTAAGGCAAATTCCATTCAAAATGAGATGTAATATTTTATAACTTCAGTGAATATTTAAGTTTTCATACTCACTTCACAAGATTGATATGTCTGTTCTGTTAATTATTGCTTAATTTACTGCTACATGTGTAAAAATCATAATCCTAGCTTTTAAAAACAAAACATGTTCCTCATTTTTAGACTGCTTTCTCTGTGTGCATTAGGTAGTAAGAATTCCCAGTATTACCCAACCCGGTGTAAGCACAACACATACTTTTCATGACTAGAATAAGGATTTGCCTTGGCTATTGTCTAGTGTACCACTGTATTAGTCACCTCATATTATAGTATTAGTATAAATTATTAATACTAACTAAAGTCCCCATTTCTTGATTAGAAAATTTCCTGAGAGGAAAAGGACTATGAAGCAATACAGAGCTATTTGTCCAAGTCTGCAAACAGACTCCTCAAAGAACCCCTGGTAGTCAAAAAGTACAAGTCAAAATGGATCTTATCCCTTCCAATGCTGCTACCTATGAGCCCATCAGCAACACTCAGCAGACACAGCACAGGTCAGTGTGACTCTCGCCATTCCACAAAATTATGTGCAACACCAAAGGTAAGACATCACTGCTGGGCAGGATGTGGAGTGAAAAGACATGCTGGAGAAGAGAAAGATTTGTACAGAGCATACTATTTCACAATAGCCAAGACACTGTAGAAGGAAACAAAGAAAGAAAAACAAATCCCATATAACTCTTCCCTCAAGAGCAATTAAGGCACAGTTTCACACATAGCTACACTATTGAAATGACAAGGTGTGATAAGATTTAAAACTCAACATCTGTCCTCTCATTCTGCTTCTGATCAGCCAGGCAGCTTTAGTTTTCTACAACCAGGACATCTTTCAAGCTCTGATAACAATTTCAAGAACAAACCAAAACTGCCTATGTACATCAGCATGTTTTTATTTATACCACATCTATACAATCTAAAAGACACATGAGCACAGGAATAATATCTAGCTGAAAAGACAAAACACTTACCACAACATAGCTATCAAACTCTTTTTCTTCCTGCAGATTTATTTTATCCCAATAGCACAGTTTTATTTTGTATTATCATTCCTATAGCCTATCTTTGACAGGCCTGTGAAACAAAGATCAAATTACAGATGTCTATCCCTGACTACAAAAAAAAAATTATTTGTTTTTGGTCCCAAATGCCAAGATTTGTTTCTGCACAAATTTTTTAGAGCACTTTATCATCTTGTATGTAAAATTTAGCTGTTGCTTTTTTAAAATAGAGGTATCTACTGAAAGCTGTGCTAGAAATGCCAAGCTCTGACTACATATCAAAATCTTCATCGTCCTGAAACCTTTACAGCAACAACCAAAAAAGTGCTGCAGAAAATCCATGCCAGCTAGAAAATGCACATATTTGTTTTTACTTCGATAAGAAAGGCAGAAAAACGACTACCAAATTTTAAAATGCAATCTTACCTGGGTCCAATATTCGGGGACACAAAACTTCAGTCATGCTTCAGAGTACAGTAAAAATACAGTCATTTAACTGAGAAATCTGGAGGTCGGCTTTAAAGTTTATGTGGCCAAACAGATATTCTGTGATTTGTCAAATAATTCACCACACTGACATTTATAGGACTAAATATTCCTATAAGTTTTTCAGCTAAAGCTTCCATTGCAAGCAAAAAATAATTAATTTAAAGGCACTCTTAGATCTTTAATTTCATTTTTTGTGTTTTTAAAGCTGTGTTCTTGCAAGCAGTGCATAACAGAAAACCTCTGACATGTACACACAGAACAGCTTTGTAAAAGCAGCAAGGATGCTTTCTGGGTTCTTGCTGAGACACAACTGCCTACATTTACTACAAAAAGGCACCCTCATCTCTGCTTGTTGCTTTGGCCATGCCACAGGTCAGGCTTGCACTTTTTCCCCCGGACCTGTTTGTTTAGGACAGGCCTAGGCGCTTCCTGTCACGGTGCCTGGGATCAGCAGGGCGAGCATTCACAGCAGCAGCAGGAGCAGGAGCCGGCACCCTCTGCCGAGGAGATCAGCAAGCAGCAGAGGGCAGAAATGCAGAGGAATCCGAGCACTCCCCCTGCAACACCAAACACAAGGGCTGCTTCGACACGCATTACATCTCATGCAAAAAATGCACCTGGATTCGGCTGCAGAAGTGCTTCTAAGCTCCAGTTCTCTGTAGCAGCAGAAGCTGAACAGTGGTGAGCTAAGGCTAAGAAGGAAGAATCCTAGAGAGCTACAGGTTTAGAAAGCAAACTAACACTGCATTTCGCAAGGTCTTAAGTACCTGTCTGTCCCCCGGGTTCTGAGATGCTACTATTGAACCTCAAAGAAGTTAGCAGTTTAACCCAAGTAACAAGAGCTCAGTAAAGAAACATCCTTACAAACATGCTCATCATTAACCTTCAAATGTAATTATTTTACAGCACGTTTCATTCAGTTCAGCTATGAAACCAAAAACATTGTTTCATGTGTACTTGTAGAGGAGGTCCCTTTGTGCATGGGGAAAACATGGCCAAAACCAAAGTTTTGGCAACTTTTATGCTACCCATGCATCACTTTTAATGTATCAGGCCTTACCCACTGTATAGGAGGTAACAAAGTCACCAATGCCACTATTGTGGCCATAAAGCTTACCAACAATAGCCTAGAATCACATACTGACATCAACAACACCAACCACCTGCAAAGCCAGTGATGGTACACCTCCAAAATCTTTTGCAGAAGTACACAGCAATTTTTTTTTTTTAAAGTTATCAAATCTTTTAAAAACACAAGCTCAAATATTCCTTGTATATGTCATTACTTATCACAGTGCCAATGAAGTTGGCACTGAACACATGAACTACTAAAAACATTGTTACTTATGTAAAAAGTCTGTTTGCTAGTCTGTCTTGGCAATTTTTCATTAAAACATACTTGTAGATGCTCAGGTCCATCCAATAGCCTGCTTTTTAGTTGTTTCTGTTCCATAAACTCTTTTTTATTCTATTAGGGAAAGAGCACTATCCTGCTACTTTTTCTTTTTTTCTTACACTAAGCTCTATTGTGCCTTCTCCTTATTGGAGTTGCACTACGTTTTCCACATCCCAGAGATGAAGTTTGTAGAAATACTGCTAAAGAGGATAAACTAAATGTCACCTAGGATGTTTATCCTTTCTTTGTTCTGATTAGCTCAAAAAACAATCAACTGCTTCCTTGTGTCAGCAAGTACACATGAATCACATACTCACTTATTAAAAATTGCTCTTCATTTGGATGACCCTTTGAAGCACCAAAGGTAGGGGCAATATATTATGAAAAGTCATTGTTTCTACATAAAAAAATCCTTCAGTTTATATTTTACAATGTTTAGTATAAACCACTACAATGGGAAAGAGTAGGAAAAAATATCTGACACCTTCATATCTAGTTCCTGCAACTAAAATAACTTTTAAGTACCAACTAGTGCAAGGGTCCTGAATCTACTGACAGGTATCAGTACAGAATAAGAGAACCCTATTTTATTATAAAATTCTATCTACCCACTGCGGAGTCCTCTTCTTCGAACCTTATTTGTGGTAACTAAAGCATCATTATTGCTATTCATTTTACTCTTGGTCATAAGAAAAAGACATCTCTTTTATAACTGCTAATTCCAGATCACAAAAACCATGTTTATGAAAACGTTAATCTCAGCTGGCAGTGTAAGGTTTTCTGTAACCTTGGGTAAAACTACTGCATTAAGGCTGTAGAGTCAACCTTGAACACAAATCAGATAACCTGGTTTAAATACATAAATGCCTGCTTTTACAGGTTCTCTAAATCATGTAAACTAATTCAATTAAAAACCACACATCTTTATATCCATTAAAAAATACTCGTGGAATTATGTATCTGGGGAATGTTACTGATGTAGTGGAATGGTTAGGAGGTTGCAGTTAAGCATATAGATTTCCTGTTCACTCCAGAATAAAATGAACTTTGACTTCATTTTGCAAAAATCAGCAGCCTTTCTTACAGCAATTCTGAGTGGAAGGTTTACTTGACGGTATTGTCTTGCTGTGGGATCTTATGTAAGTATTCAACCAGCTCATTTTCACTAGCTGGTCATATATCAGTGACTATAACTTAAGAAAAGCAGCAAGCTGTTTAGATTTTGCTTCTAGAGCATGTTGTTAACAGCCCCTACACATTAGCTTGGTTCAGTGCTGCTTCACTGCTGGTGACTGGAGATGGTAGGACTGTCCGTGCAGCTCCTTTTCAGCACCTGGAGCAGGCAAACAGAGAGAACAACAGGCAGAACTTGGCCTAGCACAGCAGTGTCTCCCTTGGCTGCAGATTCAGATGAAGCAGCAGTCCCCTGTCGCAGCACGTGGTGCCCACCAGGCACGTAACAGGGCAGCCACAGGGCAGGTTCACCTCTGACATGCTCAGAGGTGAACAAGCTCAAGAGGCAGGCGCTGGCCACTGCCCTGCTCACCTGGTTTCAAGGCAGGATGAGCAGCTTCATTTTCCATCATGCCTTAGCTTGCCTAGATTCAGTTTTGCAGCTCACTGGGGGACCAAGTGTGAGTTAATCAGAATTGGGATCAATTTCTACTGAGATAGGCTTTGTTTAAAAAAACAAAAACAAACAAACAAAAAACCACAGACCATGTCCATCCATAATATACTTAATCCTGTGATGAGTCTCCTAAATACAGAAAGTTCTAGCACATGATAAAAAAAACCCTACTAACATAAATGAAACAGGAGAACAGTTTCTTATTACAGTTTCTTCATGAGACAAAGTCTGAAGTGACATTTCAGCAAATAGCATATTCATTGTACCAAAGTCATATAACAGTGGAAGCTGCCTCTTACTGGAAACACAAAATTGATTTAAAAAAAAAAAAAAAAAAAAAAAAAAAAAAAAAAAGAAAAAAAGAATGGCCACTGCTTTCCTAAATGCTTCATATGTTACAGTCTAACATTGACTAAAGCAGCACCCTGCCATGAATATAATGCTTGGCTCTAAATACTGTAACAAGGAGCCACTATTTAGATAGTTCTCATATCTTTCAGTTGTCATGAATACCACCTTATTACTAAGGAGGAAGTTATTAGATACTCATACCCATGAAGGACCTCTCCAAGTAAGAGTTCTGGAAAAAAATACATTTTTGTAAATGCCAAAAAAGGCACAATGATGTCTGAATTTTAAGTAAATAACTCCTGGAAAAGTTTCGTAATTTTAAATTCTATTATTATGGTAGTTGAAAAGACTGTTATTTCCCATATTAAACCCTAGTTATTGATGCTGTAACATTCTGTCTGTATTTTTCTGTCCCATTATGCTAAAGGAAAAAATCTTTCATACTGCAGCATTTCCTATAATTAAAGAGGCTACAAAAAAGGCCTGCTTGTATGTTGGTATGGACCATTTGTTTATATTTACAGAAAAAATTATCAAGTTATTAGGGACTGGGGAGCTCTGCAATCTAAGAAGCAGCTATAAAGGTGGAAAATGTTAAATAATAGCAACCCTCAGAGAGGCATAATGCTTCTTGCACATCTCTTACATCCAGGACCTTTCAAAAAGTAGTGAATGAGAGATGCAAAAACCTATTTTTACTCTAAAATTTTACATACAGACTGAATCTGTGAGATTAAGAGTTCTCATCTTGTTTTTGAGCCTTGAAATGCCAGTGTTCTTTTTATCAACTGTTACGTCTATGAACTCAAGGCTCCTTTCCACTGGTGCAGAGCACGATAGCCTTGGCTGGGTACTTCTGTTGGAGAAGAGTCCCAAAAATAGTGGAAGGAGCTGACCCCACCACAGATTTAAGATATTTTGAAATCACAATTGCCTTCTTGTCGTGGTCCAAGGAGGCCAGTGATTGCCTTCATGTACCCACACAAGGAGTAAGGGCTGCTTACAGCTCAGTTGCCTTGAGCCTCATCCACCACATTTACTTCACTATCCTAGCAGAAAAAATATTTTTCATGATTTTTCGCATTTGGCAGCAACCCCACAACACCTGTGGAAGCAGCAGGATTTGCACAGAATAGATTCAGCCACAGCTGAAGTGGCACCCCTACTCCATCCACTTGTTCCTGAGGAGATGAAGGTGTCCATAAATGATATGGAGCGGCTGGTGCAAATTATCTGCAGGAAAGCAAGTTTCAGCCTTTACCTTGCCGCAGCACATCCTTGTGCAATGCAGCAAGCAAGGTGCTATCTCCTTTTATTTTTTTATATATACATTTATGTACACCTCACTCATCACTGCAGTTACCCGAGGGCAAGTCTGCTCCTCTCCAGAAGCATGAGTAGTCTTACATGAGAGCAAGTAAAGCTGTGTACAGGGAACTGCACTCCAGCCCAGAGGTCCTAAAATCCTTTCAGACTGGCTTCAGTGAATGGAAAACTAGGAACGTTCCTAGAAAACCAGTCCTTCCTTACCTCCAGAATACTCTTGCCCTTTTCTTTTGTTATTAAGTACAACAAAATTGGGGAAGCCACACAAGCATGCATTAAGTAAAATTCAGGCTTACTACTTATCAGTATACTTTTACCTTGTCTCTGTACAAATTGAAATCTTCAGTGGATAAAAAATTTCCTGATGGTGCACTGAACAAGCATTTTCTTGCAAACAGCTGCCCCTTAATCATAATCTTTATCACAAGCAGCACCCTAAAGAGCTAACCAAAACCTCATATTTTCTTAGAGAGATCTGACAATTTAAGATACAATTAAACTATCATGTCAGCCAGCCAAGCGCAATGGCATTGGCAGACATTATATAAGAGGACGGTCACATAACAAGCCCCATATTTACTCATGAAAACAACAAATTTCTTTTCTACTGCTAAGTTTCCAGCACCTACTATGTGCTGTAGCTGAAACCCAAGTGAATGACTTCTGTTTAAATCCTTTTAAGAGGATATTATCTTGTTTCTTAACTGGAAACAGGTCAATCTAACCAGTGGCTGTGACAGAGGAGACAATTTTACTCTGGCTGAGCTTCCACACTTGGAAAAACCATTGCAAAAAAGTTATGCTCTTACATACAAAACGTAGTTTCTGAAGACAAGCTCCTTACTGTGCCATGAACCTGACCCCAAAGCTGGAAGCAAGAATACAAGAAAGACAACACTAAAATCTAGCCTGTTAAGAAAAGACTGAGTCATGTTCATTAGTTCTAGACACAGCCTATCTAGGACCATACAAAAGTACTGGCCACCACAGCACTTAAGCTTTTTCACAAAGTAAGACAAAGATAAAACAGATGGATTGACTAAATCAGGAGTCAGAGCCTGTCATCAGCTCCATTTATTCTGGGCCTGGGTACACTCAGAGAGCTACTGTCAGCCTGGGGTAACACAATGATGCTTCTCCATTCAGTGGGGGCTTTTGTGAAGAGCTACCAGGGGGCTGGAGGCACCTTCTGGCCCTGCTTTTTTCCCCCCAGCAAGGGTCATGCTGGAATGCTGGCAATGGGGCTTTCCTGGGAAGATACAGTGAAGGCAACACAGTACCTCCAATTTGAAACATTTTAGGGTTTACCCATGGCCTATTATTTGACCTAAGTAATAAATTAGCCCCACTCTTTCCCCAGATATTATGATAGTCAGCTCCCCATTACCTGTGTGAGCTTTTTAGTGCTGAAAAGATAAAAGGAAAAATACTTTTTAGCAGCAAGAAAATGTGATTATAAACCAGTTCAAATTGGCAGAGGAGGGAATGTAAAAAAAAAAAAAAAAAGTCACTGAACAGATTTCAAGTTGCCTTCAAATATCATTTTGGTTTATGTTAAATATTTACAGGTAAGTAGTTTTTTAAAATAAAGTATCATTAAGATTATTATTTAAATGAACATAGAGGGTGACAAGAACAGGACTATAAATACAAGCCCTGTGTTACATTAGGGCAGTTTTTGGCCATTAGCTCGTTGATGACATTGATGCTTTGGGTATTTTCAAATCACTGGAAAAAAAATCAAAAAGGTTTTTTTTAAAAGTAACTAGCACTAGTAACTGTCTGTAAATAGGCTTCTACTCTAATCTGTAAACATTTGCACATACCAGTATACAAGCTGGACAATTATAAGAAAGTCTATACTTAAGAAGTAGGTTCATAGTTAACATGGTCCTACTAAATCAAATCACAACTTTCTCAGCTCTGATACCTAAAAGACATTCCTAGAGAAAGGGTATTCACTTACACTTGTAGTGGAAAAGAAGTACCCTACAAATGACATCTTCTAAACTCTTGCTCTTTACCAGTTATTAGCAAACTCTGCAAAAAACATCAGCTGCAGAAGAGTAAAAGTTGAAACAAAAATGACACAATCTGAAACTTTTCCCATGTCTAAGTTTAGATTCTTAGACACACAAGAGCAACAAAGAAGAGATGCCTGCAAAATCCTGATTACAGAAGTGAAAATACGCTTTTGCAAATTTTCATTATGCATACTCCTCCACATTTGGCTAATCTACAAATAATGCTGTCTAGGAGAAAGCAGTTGCTACATCTTTATTACTGGAATTTTTAATTTGTGTATTGTCTATCACAGAATAACTCTCAGATCCAGAATCAGGACCATAAACTAGGTAGTGCCAAACTACATACTGGAAGAAGACAGCTCTTCTTCCAGAAAACTTAAAATCTATTAAATTTTGCTTTAATCTTATTTAGCAGGAAAAAACCCAGGGTGCTACCCATATAAAAAAAACCCCCAAAAAACTATTAAAAACAAAACAAAACAAAACAAAACAAAACAAAACAAAACAAAACAAAAGACCAAGAAAAAAAAGAAAAAATAATCACTCTGCAACTTGGAAATTTTAAAAATATCATTTGCTTGTATATATGCATCAAAGTAGCTGAATCTAAAGCTAGAAATCACAATCAACAAGCTAGTAGCCTCCTAAACCCTATATGTTTTTAGGAGATATTACTCATAATTCAGTTTAGCTAAAAGTGATATGGGTTAGCATCAGTAGAAATCAGAACAGTTAAACAGAGACATCTAATTATGCCTTGGGACCCTATCTTTAATGACCCAGATTTGTAAACTATTTCATAAAATTAATTTACATCTGTTCAAGAAAGCATTACTCAGAAAAACACAATACTACAGTCCACCGAAGTTAGGCAATATTAACAGTACATGATACAGAAAATCAGAAATAGTTCTCCAAAAATGAAAGACATATTCATCAATTTTCCAAATTTAAGGTGCTTCTTATGTCTTTTTTTTCTTTTGCTTTGGAGCCTTCCAATACCTTAAAGGGTTTCTAGAGGAGGACAAAGACCACAACTTCCTGAGCTTTTAAAAAGCTGGTTTTCTCTTGCTAGTACTCAATCTCAGAAGCTAGCAATTTAAGTAAACACCAAGTACTGTAAGATTCATAACAACACAATGACAAGTGACAATACAACTACATACTATGTCCTTTGGAAAACACATTTATTTACAAAGTATGCCTATGGGTGCACCAGAGATCTATCCATCAGTTACTTCACATGCAATGGCTGCAGGCATTTGAAAATCTTTGTATCATAGGCTGGGAAATGGGAAATCGTCTGGATATTACAGTCATACTGATGTAATGTAGGCAGCCAAGCATCATACTTGGCTTCCTCCAGAACAGACCTACAGCACGTTTTCAAAGTTTTTGGGTAACACTTAGTCCCACAACATGCCAGAGCTCACCCAGAGGTTGTGGATAGTATCCTGTCACTACTGCTTTAATCAATTTTAAGCAGGTAGAAGAAAGATCTTCTTATGTATCTGCGTCAGTCCACTTTCTGTCATCCAAAGCTGTGAGCTGGCACGTCACAGACTACTGCTAATTGAGCATGAGGGGCATCTAAACAAAATAAATACCCCTGGATTGGGATACACTAATGCTAGTCCTACGCAAGCATTACAACAGCAAAGGGATTCCAAACAGATGAAGCCAACAGTTCAGACTGTCAACTCACTGCACAGAGAAGGACTGGAGATAAGACTCACTCCCTGGACTCCTCCAAGCATTCAGGACACAAAATACTGCCTCCACCTTGGCTTTTTGTTCCTCTACTATGGCAGCCTTTCCACAATGGGCAAAAGTTCTTACCTAGTGCAGAGTTAAATTCTTATGCCACCCTTTATGTCTTGCACGTGTTCGCATAAATAAGGAAAACTAATAGTGGTGAAAATGCTGTTACATACGAAAAAAAGGGGAGTCAAATAAGCAAGGGAAATAGCTGAAAGTCCAGGAAAAAAACCCACACCAACAATCAGTCAGTCTTGTGGGTAAGTTCTTCAAGAAAGCCATAGAAAAGGAAGGAGATACAGTGAGAAACTATGCTCTTCTGTACCAACAACATTCCTTTTCCTGACTTTCTCATCTGATTTTACAGGACCTACTCTTCAGATAGAGGACAGAGTACTCTTGCATGTTCATTTCTGTACTGAAGTCTATGTCGTCAGCCTTGACCAAAGTTTTTCTACTTCAGTTTCTCAATAAGCTAAAATAGCATAATTTAACTACATGCCTCACTGAGAGGTCACAGTTCGCAGTTATATTTTGATAGGAGGTATTGTATAAATGCTGGTTATGTTTCAGTAATTAGAAGTAAAATGATTCTTTAGAACAACCTGCTGTACACCTGAAATGAAAATCCTCCTGCACTAATTTTTCTCACACTATTGTATGGGCATGCTGGTTTATATTCCAGATTGTTCATGATGGTTAGTGGCACAGATCTACTTTTTGGGTTTCTTTTTTAAATTTCCTGACAAACAAAACAAAAATCCCTAATGAACACTGAATGATGACACAAGTTTGTACAAGGGGGTAGATTTCAAAAAAAAAAAAAAAAGAGTGAAAATGCTTAATTCAAACAAATACAAACAATACATAGTATCAGATACAGTAGCACCTCTGAAGCTACTTATAGATGCAAATCATTTGTCAAATTTTATTTTTAAAATGTCCTCTTTCTGTAAAAATCTGAATATACTTGGCAAAACTTAAAAAACATGGATTTGGAATTATTTTTACCTTATTCTAGAAAAAACTTGCCCTCACTGTTCATCAGATAAACTGCATATCTTATCTATTATGGGGAGTTAAGAAAAAAATACTTGAAGAAAATGCAGCATTTTGTGAAAGAACAGTAATACAGACATGACAAGTCAGGAAACCAACAGGTGTTCATATTTAGCAAGGAAAGACCAGGTTGCATGTGTCGGTCTGATTCCAGTCCCTTTGGAAACAAAGTCTCTAGATTCATATAGTGCTGAAACTCTTGACTTTGTAACTTACCGATGCATACACAATAGGTACTGAATAACAAGATCTCTCAGCTGCAGTAAAAACTGAAAATGCAGTTCTGAGAATAGCATAATGCCAGGCAGGTAACTCTTAAAACAGTGATCGAATTGGTGCTAAGACTCTCTAAAGCCAAGAAGAGCAAAAGGGATATTACATTGTGGGATTAAACTGCACAAGTGTAATAATACTTCATATCTGACATGCAGGCACGCTAGAACAGCAGCTTAAAAACAGTCAATAATAAACAGCAGATATTTCATAAGAGCAGTCAAAGCAAGACAGTAGAATATTCAGAAAGCATAAGATGACTCAAAACAGCTATTTGCCAGCTTAAAAAAAATTACTAATTACAACTGAAATACTTAAAAGGTGCCAAAATATCAGCTGCTTTTGCAGACATAAGGGATGGAAAACTAGCCTATTCAATTAAAGCTTTCTTCTTATTTCTAATTGTACATGTTGCTGTTTAAGTACTCAGTTGATGAAAAGTATTAAAATAAATTTTGAAGTAACAGCAGTTTTATTAATTCACCTTAAAAAAAAAACGAACTCCAGAAATGTACCTGCATATTCTTTGCAAATCAAAATCAGGAATGAAAGTTTACTTATGAATGAAGGATGTGGAAACTCAATTTCAAATTGTAAAACCAAAGCACATACAGACCATAGCAGACCCCGGCACAGAGTTCCTAGATAATCCTCAGCTTCCAGGATGCGAAGGAAGTGCGCACTCTTGCAGACGCACACCTCTGGGTGTAGGTGTCTATTGTGATGGCACTTTGGTTGAGACCATGTTCTTTCATAACAAATAGCGTTATGAGAGCTGTCATCATCACTGTTTACAAACAGAATCCACCATACAGCTCCCCTGGGCTCAAGAACTATCTTTATCACCTTTCATGCTACTTTCTACACCGTTTCTAGGAAAGATCCCTAATTCTGTAAGGGGTTCTGTGAAAAGAAGGAGCAACTGAAGAGATTATTGCCAGCAGCCCTGAACAATCTCTTTTTGTTTTCAAACTGACACACACAAGATAACAGTATAGCTTTACATGACCTGCATCACTTTCACAACTTGCACTGAAATTTAAAAGAATGGTGTATAAAACCACAACGGAAGCTGCTCCCGCTCCCAAACCCGCGTGCGATCACTGCTTGCCCACGTCAAGTTTCTTCGCTCGGGGCCGCTCCAGCGCCCTGACCCCTCCGGCAGCCCCCGACCCTGCGCAGCCCCGGCTGCCGGGACCCCCGGCCCGCAGGAGGGAGCGGGGCGGCGGGGCCGAGCCCGCGGGCTCCTACCTTGTTCGAGGCCATTTCGCTGACGGAGTGCCTGGTCTGCAGGGTCTCCAGCTGGTCCAGGCACCAGTCCAGCTCCTCCATGGTCTCGCTAGCCAGTTTTTGGTAGGCCTCCTCTGCGAAAAGACAGGGAAAGGTGCGCTCAGTTCGCAAGCGTTTCACAGGGCTCACGGGGAGCGCCAGCGCACCCAGCCTCCGCTGCCCGGTGCCCGGACATGGGCGCTGCTCCCTCATTCTGCCGGAGCGAGCGGCGGCTCTGCCCCTCCGCGGGGCCGCGCTCTGCGNCCCGCCGGCCTCCCGATCCTTCTCTTACCTATCCACCGCAGCACCATCAGAAATTAACGGGTTAACCTTTAGAGAAGCGTGGGGAAAGGTGTAAGAGCACATGTGAGTGCTCTAACAACGCTGGCCCGCCGAAGCACCAGCTGTCAAAGGAGTGCTCGAATAATTGCAGTCGTGTTTGTTCTAACCCAGAGCCTGTTTGTGTGTGTGCTAGAGCCGGCACAAAGTATCGCATGTTGGCTGTAAGCACAAAAGAACCGATGAAAAAGTTTTGGAACCGGACACAGGAGCACGATATGGGCAATGAACCCAATAATGATACGGGAAACCACGGTTTAACCAAAATTGTTAAATATTCAGTTGGAACTAAGTGTCTTGCAGAAGTTTCAGTTACAGACAGGAAGACATACCCTTCTTCAACAACTCCTCAACTACAGGAAATCTGTCAGTATGCAAATAATTTCAGAAAAACAATCCTATATGCAGAGTGCAAGCCTTGCCTACCAAGCCTGGCTCTTTTTTATTCTAATGTAGATCTGATTGAAAGAATGCTTCTCCACATTGAACTCAGAGCTGAGTGAGTGTTTGCCCAGGTATCCTGTCTTCCAAGCTGTGTATCTGAAATATCAAGTTTTGAAACTGCTGGTGTGGACACATCTAGATCAGCTACATGTAAACATGACTCCAAGGTAGAAAAATGTTTCTTTGGTGAGCTTGTTATGGACATCTATAACATTACCCTTGACTAGTTTCACATCTATAACACCTCCCTTAACTTGTTTCACATCAATTTAACCTTATTGTCAAAATGTCAGACAAGAAAAAATTCAGGAAAAAAATTAACTAAAACTCCTTTTCAAACAAAACACCGCAGTATGGGCTACTGCCAAGTAGCTCAGTGCATTACTGTACAACATCCTGGATACTAGACTTGTATCTTTTTATGCTTCTGAGCGCATGCTCAGAAACTTCAAGTACCCTCACAACTTTTAAACTTCACATACTTGTGGCTATTGCAAAAACACCCCACAGTTCTGAATAATGTTCACTTACATCTGGAAAAAAGTAATGCAAGAAGTTTGAATTGAGATTAGTTGGCAGAACTATTTAAAGAAAATTTTGCAGTGCTTGCCACTTCAGTGGCAACATTCATTAACCAACACTCAACAAAAAACATCTCCATTAAATTGTGAACACTGTCATTCAGATACATGCTTACTATTAATGCCATCTCATCCAAAGGAATTTCCTGGCCAATAAAGTCAGGACTTCCAGCCTGTTTATCTATCAAAAGAGAATCCATGATGTTCTATAATATAACAGACATCACAGCTTACTCGTTCTTGAACACGGTAAACCAAATTTGTATGATCTTATTTTTCTGCTAGTCTGCAGCCTGCCCAACAGCAATTCTCGAAAATCAGATACTAGGAACCATGTGTTTCTTAGCAAGACCATCCCTCCTAATGAGAATATGCAGATGAGGTTTTTTTTCCCAAGAAGTATGAAAACAACAAAATAAACCCAAGGGTACAATATTTACGTAAAACTAATAAAATACTCAGTTTGTTATTTATTTAGCAAAAATATATATATTACCAACACTTTGCATTCATGAATCTTTATCTACTATTCACCTTCCCAGTACCTCTCAAAGCACATTGGAAAGCAGAATCCATCACTCACAAGGAAGTTCCTCACCCTTAGGATGCTTCTCACGATCTCCCACTTCAGATTGCCCCACTTAAAGAGGCTGTGACTGCCATGGGGACCCGACTGACCACTCAGACTAAGTAAAATTCTGATGGCCAATGCTAGGCTTAAGATTTGCTGGACTTGGCACCTCCTGATGATTCTCAGAATTCAGAGCTGTCAGACCAATCTTAAATAGAAATAAAAGGTTTTCTAAATGATGGCAAAGTACCCATCAAACAAGCACACCTGCAGTTCTGAAGGGCAGAACAACTGTAGGAAAGCTCTTTTCTGAACAGTACCAAAGCTCTAAATTTGGCCCACACTTTTGTTGTTATACAATGTGGTGGAAAATGTTGATGTTAACAGCTTTTCAAGTATAACACTCCGGTGCCACTAAGCTAAGAATAAAAGAATAATTATCAGCTGTGCAGCTTTGAGAGCCTCACAACACTGTTTCTGACTTCTCTGTTACTTCTAAGATGGCACCGTGTAATTAGATCCAGGACTGATCTACTAATCAGTTTTTTTTGTTTTAGACACATGACCAAGCTTCCCCACCCAGATGATGAAGTCCTAAAACAGATTAGCTTCTGTAAATGAGAGGTGTCTTGAAATGTCAAAGGTTCTTTTTATGTCTCATTAGGCTTTAATATGAGGAAAAGAAGCACATTTTAACACCAGCTGCTTTAAGAATTTGCATGTTATTTTGTATATGCTTTTAGAAAAAAGGAAGTGACAGCAAGTGTTCTCTTTTCAGTTTACAGATTACAAGCAATTCCTATATATGTAGCTTTCAGTATGGTACATAGAAAAAAAACAACAAATGAAAGGCTAGCAGAAAGAAAAAGCTCTACCATTATCATTTGGCACTGTACAGCTATTTTTTTAAAGAGTGTTCTACTGTCTGTGTTTATAAAAGGCTTGATTCTTAGCACAGCACCTAACACAACACCGTAGATGGCTGCCCTTTAATTCACATTGTTATTTGGGAACAGTTTCTGTTCAAAAATTTTGAAGGGAAAAAATTACTGTGTGGAAATACTTATGTAGAGTGTCCACTTTACGTAATGGTTTGTCATGATTTTCATATATGTTGTCCTGCTATTCCTGGAGAAAGAAAAGCAATACCACTCTTTTCTACCCAAGTAGAAAAACACTCAAGTGTATTTGTACTAATCTTTTCAGTGTTTTAATGAATTTCAGAACAACAGAATCAAAAAATAAATACAGATCCTTCGTTATTCTCTGATCAGTTGAGATCATCTAAGTGATGCAAAGAGACTGGAAAAGAGTTGACTCAGCAAGCACACAGCGAAGGGCTTTGACCACTGTGTTGCCTTAAAATGGGAGTGTCTTGCAGGCAAGACAAGCATTCAGCTGAGCAGTGATGTGATCCAGATAGTCCTGGCACGTGTACTGTCTTTTGGAGCTGCAGGCTGCTGGAAGAAGCTCTGAAAACCTCCAGGCTATTCTAAATGAACTTAAGATCTAACCAGAAAAGGAAGGTCAAAGAAAGTGTGCACCCCCTCATAAACAGTATTAAAAATAAACCGGTAACAACAGGTGAAAAGAAAGCTGAGGTACTCAACAATTCTTTTGCCACAGTCTTCATTTCTCTCTTTCACACCTCTTGAGAGGGTGGATAGATGGACAGGGACTGGAATAGCAAAGTCCATTGTAGGGGAAGATCAGGTTTGTGACCACCTAAGGAACCCTAACATATATAAGCCTATGGAACGCAATGGGATGCATCCCAGAGTCCTGAGGGGAATGGCTGATGTAGGTGCCAAGATACTCTCCATGATATTTGAAAAGTCATGGCAGTCAGGTGAGATCCTTTGTTGACTGGAAAAGGGGAAACGTTGTACCCATCTTTGAAAAGGATAGAAAGGAGTACCCTGGAAACTACTGACCTGTCAGGGTCACTTCTGTGCCTGGGAAGATGATGGAACAAATCCTCCTAGAAGCTGTGCTAAGGCACATGGAGGGCAGGGAGGTGATTCGGGCCAGCCAGCATGGCTTCACCAAGGGCAAGTCCTGCCTGACCAACTCAGTTGCCTTCTGTGGTGGACTGACTGCATCAGTGGAGAAGGGAAGGGCTGTGGATGTCCTGGATTCCGTAAAGTCTTTGAGATGGTCCCTCACAACATCCTTCTCTCTAAACTGGGGAGAGATGGATTTGAGGAGTGGACTGATAGATGGATAAGAAATTGGTTGGATGGTCACATCCAGAAGGTCGTGGTCAAGGGCTCAGAATCCCAATGGACTGGTTGGATGGTCACATCCAGAAGGTCGTGGTCAAGGGCTCAGAATCCCAATGGACATCAGTGACAAGTGGTGCCCTCAGAGGCCTGTCTTGGGACCAGTGTTGTTTAATATCTTCATTAATGACAGAGACAAAGGGATTGAGTGCACTCTCAGCAAATTTGCAGATGACCCCAAGCTGGGTGGTACAGTTGACACACCTGAAGGATGGGATGTCATCCAGAGGGACTGGGACAAGCTGGGAACATGTGGCCTGTGGGAACTCCGTGAGATTTAATAGACCAGGTGCTGGTGCTGCATCTGGGTTGAGGTAATCCCTGGTATCAACACAGGCTGGAGATGAACAGAACAAGAGCAGCTCTGAGGAAGGACTTAGGGGTGCTGGTGGGTGAGAGGCTGGACATGACCCAGCCATGGGCACTCACAGCCCAGAGAGCCAAACGTGTCCTAAGCTGCATCTAAAGCAGTGTGGGCAGCAGGGGAGGGAGGGGATTCTGCCCCTGTGCTCCACTCTTGTGACACCCCAGGTCCAGTGCTGCATCCAGCTCTGAGGTCCCAGCACAAGAGCTGGAGCAAGTCCAGGGCACAAGCACAATCAAAGGGATGGAGCACCTCTCCTATGCGGAAAGATTGAGAGTTGGGATAATTTAGCCTGAAAAACAGGAGGATTTTAGGTGACCTAACTGTGGCTTTCCAGTACCTGAAGGGAACGGACAAGGAAGGTGGAGGGAGACTTTTTACAAGGACATGTAGGACGGTGGGGAATGGCTTCAAAGTGAAAGAGAGTAGGTTTAGATTAGATATTGGCAGGATGTCTTTGCTGTGAGGGTAGTGAGGCCTGGGAACAGGTTGCCCAGGAAAGTGGTGGATGTCCCATCCCTGGAAATGTTCAAGGCCAGCTTGGATGGAGCTCTGAGCAACCTGGTCTGGTAAAAGGTGGCCTTGCCCATGGCAAGAGGTTTGGAAGCAGATGATTGTCCAAACCAAACCATTTTATGATTTTATCATCTACTGTGAGATTCAGACCCTGGACATCATCCCTGAATTTTCTGATCATCTTTTTGCTCTTCAGACAGCTGTAAGCTTGAAGTTTGGAGCAACAGAATTGCAGAACCAAGATTTTCAGTTTCTTTTACAACTACCATTTCAAAAAAATCCTCAAAGGTTCAAATTAAGATTTTTTTCTGTAAATGAGGATGTTTATACTTAGAGCCTTAACTGATGGCCTAAAATTGAAGTGACTGATATATTTAGTCAATTGACAGTTTCTTTTAATTATAGTCATGTTAGCTCTTATTCAGCACAGAAATAACATCCATTTTCTTACAACTTTTTTTTTAATATCTTACTGGGAAAATCACACATATTGTGAATTAAAAGGCTATCTTCATGGAGTGCTCACGTCTTACTGTTGATAAAATGTAATGAAAGATATTTTTGTTTAACATCTACAATTTTTTTGCACATCTCTCCACAATCACAGGCAAACCAAAATACTCTTGATCAGATTTTAGAATGAACATCTGGGAAAACCACTCAGCTGCAGCAGGTTTTTCAGCAAGTGTTTTTATCGTCCCACTCAGAACATTCATTTTTTTCCACGCTAGGAATCTCTCCAAGTTTCTATTGTAGTAAAGAAAAATTCCTTGTACTTGTTAGTAGCCTTACACATATGGAGACTGTGTCCAAACGACAAGGACATACTGCTTTATACAAATAGTACTAGCTATGGTGAAAACTGCCTTATCTCCTTAGGCAGAGAAAGTAGAAACTGTCACAGTATAATAGGAGGAAAATTATAAATTCCAGTTATGCACAACTTGTCAAAACTCTTGATTATAGTTATGTAATAAAAAAGGAGTGCATAAAGAATTACACAAACAAAATACACATTAAGTGAGGAGCTAGGAAAAAAAATGAGTTTTTTCTCCTGAAACAATTTTTATTTCTCTCATGGTCTTAGAACAAACCAACTATCTCATGTAATAATATCTCTGTGTACTAAGACTCTATGTCAAGGGAAAAAGGATGAAAAATATGTGTTTATATTGTTATGAAACCACGTAACACTGGTAACAGGAACACTGCATATACCTAGGAAGAAGTTGTTGGGCTCTTGGAACAGGCCTATTACAGTTAGCTTAGAGTAAATAAAACACTTTTGATTCCTATAAATAAAGAAATGTATCATTAGGCTCTCACTGCGTGGTTCAGTTTCTCTGTGTGGGACTGCTAACTTGTTCTGGCTTTTTTTCTTCAATCATTTTTATATATTTCTTGGAAAAAAGGTTTGGAACAAAGTTACTCATACTGATATAATTTTCCCCAAAGTCTAGAAGGATTTCTGTATGAAGTATTTGCAAATTTATCTAAACAAACAGTTCTGAGATGCCATGGTAAGGCAGAATATCAGAAAAGTATCTTCAATTGAAGCTAAGCGGGAAAACATGCATTCAGTACAGATAGCATATTTAAATAATTTACTGCCTCAATGACAGAACACATCAAAATTTCACAGTATGAATGTTTAAATACACTTTTCACTATTATCAAATATCCAGCAAGGCCAAATGAATGTTCTTCTGTTACCACTCATCCCTACCCAGTGCTCCTTTCCCCTCTGCTCGATTTGGCAAACTACTAATGCATTCCTTACTCCACTGCCTGTAAGAATTTGCCAGAAGGACCACTGTCATTTAATCACTGGTGAAAAGAAGTAAGCCCTTTCATCAAGCAAACATCCTTGCCCAAAATGAAGAAAAAGAGAGAAGCTCTTGATTTTCAAGTACTGCAATGTCCTTTTCATGTATTTTTATTGCTTTCTTTTCGTGAACCAACTATATTTTGAGAAAAGGTCTGTTTCTTTTTTAACTCTCTTTTTCTCTCAAGAGTTGTGGGAGAATTGTGTCAATTTTATTCTCTTGTGGACAAGGAGTTCAATAACAGATTCATTACTCTAGTTGCTTTCTTATCCTATTTTCTGTATCATACAAAAAATATTTCTTCTAGTTGAGGGGGTATATCCTCAAATCAGTTTCCCCTGTAGCTGTAAACCAGTTTCTTTCCAAGGAGGATACTGCTGTAGATTCAATATAATAAGAGAAGTGAAAGATTTTCAAAGAAGAACAAAATTAGAGGCAACAGGCATAAACTAAACTACAGGACGTTCCCTCCAAACATTGCGAAACTTTTACGGTGAGGGCGACTGAGCACTGGCACAGGCTGTTCTGTGGAGTCTCTATGCTTGTAAATCTTCAAAAGCCATCAGGACATAATCCGGGCAACCTGCTCTAGCTGGCACTGCCTGAACAGGGGGATTGGACTTGGTGGCCTGCAGAAGTCCCTTCCAGCTTCAACCATTCTGTGATTCTATGACTAAATTAGCAACTGAAAAAATAAAAGCCATTTTTGTAAAAAAGTGGGTGGCTCAAATGGCCATGCTGTCATGTTTGCAATTCTGTAATAGTATTTGTCCCTACTAGAAGGGATCAAAGGATATTACAGTCCCCATCAAGACTCTGAAGAAGAGCTTGTTTCATATATATTATTATGGATGTTATGATGACAACAAGAAAACAAATCACTAAATTTAAATGTTTAGATTTTCACTATTAAGAAGACCAATTAATAGTTTTGTTTTCCTATTGTCTTAGGATCTATGATCAGAACACAATGAAACAGCTCAAGTTTTTGTCAAAACAAAATTATCAACTTCACTTTTAAGGAGATTAGTATTGGTTTTGCCTGAGATGCCTATAGCTCCAAAACCTAGAAACTATGTTCTTTAATAAAATCTTTATTATCGACTGGAACTTGCTTAGATAAGCTGAAATGTGAATATTGGGAGTCCCATCTAGGAAAGAATTTTATTATCCCTGTTTGGTTTTGAGTGTTCTTCAGAAATTTTACAAATACATATTCAGATATCACTGCAGAATAAAGTAAAAATAAAGTTATCTGTAAGAACCAAAGCAAATAAAGTCAGTTTCCTTAAGCTTTTGTGTCTTTGTGTGGTTGACTTGACTGTTGAACTTCCTGGCACTCAATGGTTGCAGACTGAGCTCACACTATATTTAAAAAAATATAAATGCCAAAGTTTAAAAAGGCTTAATCTGTCTTTGCCAAAAAAACCTGAGTAGAATTCCTGGTGTCTGATAAAGTGGGAAAACTGAATGAAAACTTTTCAAGAATTAAGGTATTCACTTTGGCTATTCTCCGTATAAATCCTCTAGTGTCTAATAAGAAATGTGCTCAAACTGCATGTTGTGGGGGTTTTTGCTTGTTTGTTTCTTTGTCTGTTTGTTTAAAGACAGTGTTAATAGGCTTTTCTATAAAGTTACGTATTTTTGCATAGTATATACTTAATAAATCTAATAAATCACAAACTCCCTATCAGATTTAGCTGGCAGTGGTCAGTGGTTTCTGAAGTTATTAGGTGGCTGTTATTAGGTGACCTATTTCCTAAGGAAAGCATTCTAAAATGTCTGACTGTTTTTGGTGGTAATTCTAATTTGAAGCAGAGGTGCACAATATTGCTGAGATAAAATAGCTTAACTGAGGGCAAAAGTAAGCAGATACAGATGGGCTTTATCTCAGAACCCCAGAGATTGCAGAAGAGAGGAAAGTTCTCAGCCTTGCCCCAGTTTTGTACCAGGAAGAATGCTTTCTCTCCAACAAAGCAAAAGGAAGAATACAACGCACAGCTTCAATCATCTTCACTCCTGAAAGCAGCAGAAAGGGCAGTAGTAAGAATGAAGTTTCATCCTTTCCTTTTGTGAAACTGTTCTTCCCTTCCCTAATTGTAATACATGATTAGCTGGGTTGTATTTACATGGCACAGATAGGCTACACTTCTGCACTCTTCACTAAACCAAAAACAGAGGCAACAGTAAACATCTCTTTTAGCTTCAATATTTATTTAGTTTTTAATGCTTTGTTCCCAGGTCAAGTGATGTTTGAATCAGCCTTTGGGTTAGCAGCACACTCCTTACCACTGGACTCTCATGCTAACGACAATGGAGAAATGTAAAATTCTTGTCTGAATGGATACTCTTGATGGATTATTCCCAGTGAATATGTGCTGAATCAGACTCTTACATTACAAAATGTACTGATCATCTCCTTCATCTCTTGTAAAATTTCATAATTCTCTGTGACAGTGCTGAAGAAGTGAATAATCCTTTTCCCTACAAGTTATATGACTAAGATGGTGGATAAACTCTGGTTTTAGTTAGGTAATTCTGAAAGAACTTTCATCATAAATATTTTTATAATCTCCTTGTTTTAGTATAACTGCTTATAAATATATTCAAAATATTATTCTAGTAGTACTCAAAAGACCTATTCAGAATTAGATGGCACAAATACACACAAACTCTGGGTCTTCTCCCCTAGTTTTTTCTGTTCATGTCCTTCTGATATGGATATATAGGAAGTTTCTCCCCTTTAGGCCTGCAAATGACCAGTATCTTTTTTCTTCTCAGTTTGCTTTTTGTGAAACACAGGACAGTATAAAAGGCAAAGAACATAATAAGTAAAATAAAAACAGAAATTAAAATAGAAATAATAATAATATGATTTAAAAGATAAACCACAAAACTGAACTATGGAAGTAATCCAAAACTTTTTTTTAAAAGAAGGGGAAAAAATGAGTAAGAGTTTTAGTTCCAGTAACAAAATTCATGGGTGGACTTCAACATTTCCAGTGATTGCATTTTAAAATCAAAATAAAATGTCCTGAGATCTGGGGGCCAACACGGCTTTTCTCCTGAAGAATTAGAACATCAGCAGCTGATTAGAGCAGAGCTCCTGTACTGGTGAAATAAGTCCACCCAAGGGAAATACACGTCTTTCAAAATTTTTAAGGGAGCATATCAGACATCAGTTAAACTGCAGGTACTGGAAAATAAGATATATACAATTTTTAAACTTTATTATATGTCTTTTATATTTTACAGACTGCAGTTCACCTTCAAACTTGTGCAAAAATGCACTACTTCCAGTTGTTTTTTGAGGTAAGAGACTGAATAACATGAAAGAGGAAAGTGCTAGTTTAAAATCAGCTATTGCAAAAACTTGTAAATACTTTTTAACAGTATTTAACTTTTTAAAGACAGTGAAAAAACACATAAGAAGATGCACAATGGGATGGGTGAGTGACATTCTTCTTGAAAGAAGCGAATTAAAAAACTTCCAGTGAGGGCAACCCAAACCATGGCATCCTTTTAATTGCAAAGGAAGCCTATTCAGTTTGTGAAGATCAGATCAATCAGCAGTGTATGTCCAAAAGTAAGACGAAGTGGAAGTTTAAGGGAAAACACATTGATTCCTCCATTACAATCAGCTTAGTCTCTACTGGGGACCAGCGAAATAAAGACTTATGTTAGAGGTCCTTAGAAGAAGTATGTCTCGGGTTTGCCTGTCCAGGTTTGGTAGCAGGGGGGCAGAGGGGTGGGTTCTATGAGAAGCTGACGGAATCTTCCTCCATGTCTGAAAGGTCTAGCACCAGGGAACTCCAGGACAGACCCGCCACTGGCCAAGTCTGAGTCTGTCAGCAACAGTGACAGCAGCAATGCCTCTGGGATAATGTATTCGAGAGGAAAAAAAAGTTATTGTGCAGAGGCAAATTGTGGCCAGAAAAGAGTGGGGTGAGGACATGTGAGAGGAACAGCCCTCCAGACACCAAGGTCAGTGCAGAAGGACGGGCAGGAGGTGCTCCCGGTGCCAGAGCTGAGGTTCCCCCGCAGCCCGCAGTGCAGACCATGGTGAGGCAGCTGTGCCCCTGCAGACCATAGAGGTCCCTGGGTGTGGAGGTTCCCCCCACTGTGGGCCCTCCCCTGCCCCTTGGAGGGACCCTGGGGGTGGCAGCATGCTCTGGGCACACGGTTTTCTCTCTGCTGCTGTTCCTGTTATGCTAATGTACCCAAGTCCTGTTCCCCTGCTGGCCATTCATGTTCCCTCCGCCCGCCCCGAGAATCCTTTGCTTTAGGTTAGAGTTTTCCCATGAGCCTTGTCTTTTGCTCCCGGACTGGGATGAGTGCGAGGCAGAAATAAACATCTTTGAAAATCCATACAAAGACCCTTCCCTACTCTTTCCACTGGCACAATTGTCTTCGGGAAGGTTGCATCGGACTGCAGTACCTGGGGGTGCAGAGATCCCCCTGCAGCCCCTGGAGCAGACCTGCACTGAGAGGAGGCTGTGACCCCATTAGAAGCCTGTGCTGGAGCAGGGTCCTGGCAGGACCCATGGCCCTGTGGGGGACCCACACTGGAGCAGGCTGCACCCCGTGGAAGCAACCCATGCTGGAGTAGTTTATGAAGGACTGCAGCCAGTGGGAAGGGCTCACACTGGGGAAGTTCACAGAGATCTGTCTCCCATGGGAGAGACCCCATGATGGAGCAGGGGAAAGAGTCCTCTCTTGAGGAAGAAGCAATGACAGAAACATTGTGTGAGGAACCAACCACAACCTCCATTCACCACTCCTCTGCAACGCTGGAGGGGAAAAGGTAGAGAAAACTGGTAAAAAAGTTAAGCACAGGAAGCAGGGGACAAGGGGGGAGGGTAATTTTAAGATTTGGGGTTTAATTCTCATTATCCTACTTTGATCTGATTGTTAATAAACAAAACTAATTTTTCCAAGTTGAGTCTGTTTTGCCTGTGATGGTAACCAGTGAGTTATCTCTTCCTGGCCTTATCTCAACCCATGAGCCTTTTTTCTACTTTTTGTCTCCCTGTCTAGTTGAGGGGAGGAGTGACAGAGAAGGTTTGGTGGGCACTGTCGTTCAGCAGCATATACATCAAGCTTGTTGTACCTGCTAGAGGCAAGTTGCCCATGTGAGGAGTTAAAAAATATCCATTATAGTTATGTTAAGCATATTCTTTGATTGTTTTGGAAGTCATTGTGGTAGATAATGAAATTCAATGAAGAATATAGGAGCTGATTGAAAAAGAATATTAGCTATAAAACAAGAAGAGATGCTCAACTTGGTCAGACTCCAGAATAAGACAATGAATTTTCCAAAAGGGAAAATGTTATAAATTGGAAAGTAGTCATTAGATCATAAAACTTTTCAACAGCAAAAGAACAGCAGTTAAAGCCCCAGCTCCAATGAATTCTTGTGAAAAAGTCCCCCCGATCGCAACAAACCCGAATTTCACTGAAGAGTCACTCCACAGAGTTGTCAGGAGTAGTGAAAAGAAGTTGTAAAGTGACCATGGTGGTTGTGTTTTCTTTTTTGATTTTCTTAAGTGGCCTCACCAGTCCCCAGTACAGGGGGACAATCCCTGCCCTGGCCCTGCTGGCCACACTCTTGCTGATCCAGGCCAGGATGCCATTGGCCTTCTTGGCCAGCTGGGCACACCCTGGCTCATGTTCAGCTGCTGTCACCAGCACCTCCAGCTCCTTTTCCACTGGGCGCTTTCCAGACACTCTGCTCCAGCCTGTGGAGCTGCCCAGGGTTGTGACCCAAGAGCAGGACCCAGCACTTGGCCTTGTTGAACCTCACACTCTTGGTCTCAGCCCATCTCTCTCACGTCTCTGAAGCCCTCTGTAAAGCCTTCCAATACTACCACCCATCTTGGTGTGGTCCACAAATTTACTGAGGGTACACTCAATCCCCTAATTCTGATCATCAGTAAAGATACTGAACAGGATTGGGCCAAATTCTGAGTCCTGGGAAACACCACTAGTGACCAGAATCAATTAAAAATGGATTATTTTAAAAGGAATGTGTACTCATTAGAAACAAACAAATAGCAAGCTAGTACAAGTAGGTGAACCTTTCGCCATTAGAAATACTAAATCAGGCTTTGACTATTAGGTAAGCTCTCTTAACCTTTGTGACACAACTATTGTAGGACTCTAGATTGCTTTTTAATGGGTTTCACAACCTGTTTTAACCTTAAATACGGAAGAGTGTTCTGATTTAAATTCCATTTGGTCCAGTGTAAAGGTCACTCTTTTTTTTAAGGCAAGGAGAATGTTTTGTACGCAGGGATATAGTTTTAACATCTTATCCTCTAAAACACAGTATATCTCTGCAAAGGAAAGCATAAAAAAATTAAATGGCTACATCTTAGCCAGTAGGTAGACATCAGATTTTAACACCAGCACAGTGATTTACTGTAGGTGAGGATGTGGCCTATGGCTTACATTTGTTTTTACAAATGAATTCGAACTCATGAGTAAGAAGATAAATCTGTAAAGTTAGTCAAGCAAACAGGACAAGCCATGTGTTCTGGTGAGACTGGACAGGTGGTCAAGGTAATGAAAAGTGAAAGGCAAAAATGAGTGTTTTACATAATCTACGAAGTTATCTCGTAATAGCACAAACCTTACAACAGTTCATTGCCAACACAGCACGTGTTTCTCAAAGAAAAAGAACAGTCCCTGGGCTTGGTTGAGTGCTGATGGCCCTGCTTGCCAGGCACGGGAAGCTGGTGAACATCTGCATGGGCCACTCTGGTGGGTCTAACACGTGTAGTCACAGGATGGGGCTGTGCTGGTGTCCTGTGTGCTGCAGCGCCCATGGCAGGAAGGCATGTGCTGTGTACAGAATCATACAATCTGATCTCCTCCTCTGGTCTAGTTCAGTGAAGTCAGACCACATGCACCTTTCAGTCATCAGAGCTATGCATTTTTTACCTCCTGTCAGAGATGCGTCATGGATTCATAGGATCATGGAGTAGTTTGAGTTGGAAGGGACCTTTTAAAGGTCGTTTAGTCTAAACCCCTTGCAATGAACAAAGACATCTTGAACTAGGTCAGGTTGTTTAGAGCCCTGTCCAACCAGAATTATTCCCACAGAAATTCTGTCCTGTAAAACTCTGAGAACAACTCAACTTCTTCTGGGATTCAGATGATCTTTGCTTTGACTGTGGATAGGTAAAGACCTAAGTAGCTTCAAGTCTTTGAGCTTTTCCTTGTGGATGAGGAGAAATGAACCTTCAATCTCTCCCATCACTTCAAGCTGAAGGAGAAAAATATCAGAGCACAGTCTAAAGGAATATATATAGATAAAGTGCAGGAGAAGCACATAAAAAAGAAAACAAGACAGATTCAACTGACCTGACAGATTCAACTCTAATGTCGCTACATGTAGCAAATTACAAATCTGAACTCGCACAAACTTGCTTTTGAGAACACTGCTAAAGTTTAATAAATAGCATGTATATAAGAATCTAATAATTCTTTTATCGATGCACAGAGAGCTCCACAACTACTCTTGCCATCTACCTCTATGTGCTAGCAAAAAGATTTTTAGATTTAATAGAAAGTCACAAAAATGGTTGGCAGTCAGAAAAAAAATGGAAAGATAAAGACTCAGGTTGATTTCCTTCTATTCCAAAGAGAACTCTATCCATAGATGGAAATAACAATCCCTTTCTCAAGTGCTGCATGTAGCTTGCTCAGTAAATATGTAAGAACACAGCCCAAAGGAAGCTCAGCTTGCTGCTGCAGACTAATGAAATGCTTGGAACTACAGACAATATGCACACCCAAATTACATACTGTATATTTGAGCTGCTCCACACAGTAGAAGCCAATTATTCTTGGCAAGCATCCTCATCATGCCTTCCAGCTCCCCATCCTTAACATGTGGAATATTGTCACATGAAAAGAACCCAGCCAAAATTTCTATAATTCTTTACAGAAGAAGATCAAATGGAAAAAATATTCAATGTTTTGGAGTAAGATTTCAAATAAGAGTAGCATTCATCTGCTCACAGATGTTATCAGTATAGCTCTTTGCAAGCAAGAGTAATAGCTAAAAATTCAGTTTAGATAAACTTATGGTGCCTATCTAATGACTTTTTTTATACTATAGAGAAATAAGTGGGGCAATGGGAAATAATAATTACAATACATGAAAAAAAATCAAATAAATATAAATCTCTTTATGCATTTGTACATTTCTGCAGAAGCTTGGTCACTAGTTGGTTTGAGCTGGATTAATTATTCATACTACAGTAATGCTAAAGAAGTTAGAAACTGAACTTCAATTCTCTGCTGATACTTACTGCAGAACATTGCATTAAGATGCAGTCCACGACCTAAAGTATCTGTATTCCAATGGAGAGGCACAGAGGGGGAAAGTAAGTTACAAAGTTTATACCACATACCTTGCTTATCCATAACTGTGACCAGAAGGCAGATCTCTGAAATTCAGCTCAGGATTCCACCTAGGAATCACACTTATTCAGAAGTAATGTGATTAAAAATGGTTCACAGGCACTCTGTTACCTTCAAAATCTCCTATTTCTTCTTCATAAAACAAGAGTCATTTTGGGGCACAGTTGGACTTGCACCACCAGTTACACAAGAATAATTTTGGGGCAAAATTTGATTTTCAGCTAAAGTTAATATAGTAGTGATGGCAAGCTCTCAGAGAAAATAAAAGACATATCTAATTCAAGTGTTCCATAACACTGCACCACCAAGGGCTGAGACACTTGAATGACAGTCTTCAGTGTACCCAAAAGAGCAAAATGTTATGCTTGGGAAGGGAGCAAGTGTTCCATTTATATCTGCCACAATAAATAAAAATATAGGAAGTTTCCGATAGTCTGCTAGGGAAGCAAAATAAAAAAAAAAAAAAGATCTGCTTACTTATCATATGAAAAACTTTACTGTTAGCAAAACAGTTAGGTGGACGGGGGAATTCATGATGGAAGAGAACGTGAGAAGAAATGCAACCTCCCTAGCATTCAGGTGGAATACAATATATTTGTGGGTGGCTGTGTGCTAACAAAGGTCACAATTTGTTGGTACAAGTACAATTAGTGGCTTACAATAGAGTCATCAGCCATGAGTCCTGCGTCACGGCTGAAAAAAAGGCAAAGTTTGGGCAAAGCAAAAAAACCACATCATTGCCACATTGTTTAACATGATAAGGAGGGCTCTGTAATTAGCCCTGTCAGAAAATGAAACATTATTACTAAGAAGGAAAGGACATCAGATGATAAGCTTTTAATCTACATCATCAACACAACAGAAGTCCTGAGATGCTTGGGCTATGCAGCCACAATGTGACACAGGAGGAATATCCTGAAGGAAGTGTGTTGCTAAAGGAATCTTGCTCTCTGTTGTCCCATGGAGAAATTTGGAGTGCAAGAAAACAGATAGTTCCGTAATATTCCTTTTTAATTCTAAATTATCATCCCACAAGAAATAGATTAAATTTATTTCAGCAAAATTCCTAATGTTTGCTACACTTTGTTTTATATTTAAATATAAAATGGTATTTTATAATACATCACTTAAGCAGGTATGAATTTCTGGACGGGGGTAAGAGCACATTGTACTCAGCAGTGAAGGACAAGGCCAAAACAAAAGTGTTTCTTGGAACCAGGGATTGTATTCACCTAATCCATCACAAATGAAGCTCCTACCTACTGAAACTGGTCCTGGATTACGTAACTGGAGATAGAGACTTTTATCATCCTACAGCAAATTCCCAAATCATTCAGTCCTATCACATAGCTCAAGCACATTCCATGGGATTAGTAGCTCATATTTCAAATGGTTTTGGGAATTTACAGACAACAGCTACCCAAAAGGAAAAGGCTGTCGTGGCGAGCTCAGTACCATTGTACCTGGCATCACCACTCCCACAGATGAGTGCAGCAATGGCATACGTCCTTAGATCCTCACACTCAGTGATGTCCTGAAAAAGACTAAGGTTAATTTTCCCTTCACTCATATTCTCTGTCCTACTTTAAGATAAATGAGAGCAGTTTTGGCTTAGCCATTATTCAAAATAATTCAGATTACTTCTGTTTACTATTTTAGATGCAAATAATTCAGCTAGTATCTTTAACAACTCTAAGTTGCTCCCAAAATTCAACACTGAGTTTAGAATTTTCTTACTTCGTTTTCTTTCTGCTTTTTACATAGACATGGATTTATACTTCCTACATATAGAATACAAAGGATTTCACTGCAGTACTCTACTCGACACATAGCCATTGAGAAGCACTTCACAACTTGCCCAGATTAGCATTTTTAATCACTGTAAATACACTGATGTAAAAGCACTCTATTAAAGTCTCTACTGTGTGCAAACATTCAGAACCACTCACCCAAATTCATGATATTCACAGCAACAAAGTTCATGAACCAGTCAGTGGTGAGATGTTAAGAAGAAACAAATTTGTGTTCCACACTATCATTTAAAAACTTGAGACCAGGAAGTTGTTTATCACTGTGCATCTGCACACATAAATTCAGTCTGCCCTGCCATGTCTTTTTAAATCAGAGTCACAGAAGCACAGCATAAGCTGAGCTGGTAAGGATCATCGAGTCCTACTCCTGGCCCTGCACAGCACCATCCCCAAAAATCCCACCATGTGCCCAAGAGCATTGTCTATATGAGCCTTCTTTACTTAAATGTTAATTACAAATCTCCGTGAAAGTCCATGAATAGTGTATAGCTGAGTTTAACATTAATTTCCCCTTTGCCTCAATTATGAATACCCTTTAAAAAGGATTTTAACTTCCATTATTTAACCTTTTTTTTTGATGAAAGACTGAAATACAAATTTTCATCAAAGAATTATAAACTATTTTTCAAGTTCCTGCACTCCAGCCAGGTGATGTTTAAATTAAGGTTTTCACAAATTTTTTAAAAAATTTTTTAGTCAGATCATAACTAAACAAAGATAAAACATACAACAAATCTACTTTTCTGATTCCATGTGGTACCTCCTTCATTGTGTTAAAGATTCATGACAGAGCAGTGCATCCTGCAATATAATTAAAATTTTAAGTCCCACAACAACAATTACAACACTAATGCGGTAAATAATAATGTCAGCCAACATCCTCTTGTAAGAAGGTTGAAAGAGTAAGGGATAATAGATGTCAATAGACTTCAAAGAAAATGTCAAGTTCAAATGTAAACAAATGTAAAGCACTACTAATAAAATTTAAATTAGTGCTTTGCAATGATGTCATCTTGCAGTCTGATGTCAGGCCCGAAGAAAACAAGGTACAGGCAGAAAAGTGAGGCATATTTATCCTAAGTCCACAAGAAAGGACTGTGTCTTCCAAATAAAATAAAAGAAAAGAAAATAAAATGCAGTAACCAGGGCAGGATGCCTATTCCTTTTCTTAAGCTATTACAGTGTAAGTGGCAATGTATTATTCTTTTTTTTCTTCTTTGTCTGTTGGAACTCACTGACACAAAAGGAATATTTTTGGTACAGTTAATGTAGCTCCATGCATACAATGTCAACAAAACAAAAGGATGTTATTGATTTTATGGTTTCTTTCCAGTTGTGTTTTTGATGTTCAGATAAAGTACCTATGAAAAGTAGTTTATTCTTTAATTGCCAAGTTAAATGCAAGTGTGACCTTTAAAATATGCTCTATAACAACCTTCTTGGATGTATAATGGTTTTTTATTGTTGAACATTTCCTGAGCTATTTCATTATTTCACTGAATATATTTACAAAACCTGTATACTTCATTTTTATTTCTTACCCCATTTTGCTATTATTTCTCTTACTGGAAATTATGAAAAACACATAATGATTTACAAGGAATTCCTGTATTTAACTATCAGAAGTCACAAATAAACATTAAACATGCAGTTTTATTCTTAGAATTTCCTTGAATTCGAAGTCAGAACCCTTTAATAACAGCACAGCCCTTATTATCTTTAAACAAAGTCATCAAGGAGCTTTAAATTGTACACCTGGCTAACCATGAGGCATGGCCTTTCTAATTTTTCTCAAAATATTGCTGAAAAGACCCTGGATTTTATTGTTTATATCGATTAAGTGTAACTTACTTTATGCTTTAAAGCCTATTGCTTTTTCTTCTCATGTTGTTACCATCGATTTGCAGAACCTAATAGTTCAGGCTTGCACAGGCAAATCTAGAAAATAAATAGCTCCTCTTATGAGCTATTACATGTGTTAACCTGATCAGTAGGAGAGCTGTAAAC
Organism: Platysteira castanea; assembly: GCA_013397175.1. NCBI lineage: Eukaryota > Metazoa > Chordata > Aves > Passeriformes > Platysteira > Platysteira castanea. Next base: position 352,173 of record VYXC01010452.1, on the reverse strand, counting down.
ATCAATGCAATTCCAGTAAAAGTAACAAAAGCATCATTAAGGTACAAAGAAACATGTTTATAAAATACTTCTTAGAAAAAATTTCAGGGCTTGGGTAAGAATATACCCAGCAGGTGCTTCATGGCAGCAGGATCTGGCATTTGGCATGACCCAAGTCATAACTTCCACCAAGAAAACAGATAACAAAATATTTTTAAAACTTCATGAAAACATGAGCATAGATCTGATCTCCCTAACTTGTTCAGTCTCAGAATGTTCACGATATTCATTACACCTCTCTTATGGCTACTTCTTTTCTAGTGTGCCAAAAATTAGCTATTTGCATTAGAGTTTAATTATTTTACAAGCTGTCTTCTGATCTTCTTCCTGACTCAGGCCTGAGACATTACTTTTCTGGTCCCTTTGCTTTTAAACTCCGGTTTCACACACGCAGGATGTTGTCTATATGTTAGCAAAGCTACCCCATTCTCACTGAAATTATGCCCCTATGTTCCCATTGCTGTGAGGCATCTAAAACTGCTAAAAATGGAGACTGATGCTGTTTTGGATCAACTGCTTCTAATGCTAAATAATGCCATCAAAGTGGTTTTTTCCATCATAATCCCATCATTACTTTCTTCTGAATCTACCCATCTATAGCCTTCTTCCTTTACATTCTAATAGTAATAAAAAGCTCTTTGAGACATGGACCAGCAGCTACAGCTTATCAGTACAGGCCCTAGCCTAGGCCTGGAGCTCTTTACTGGTACAGTGGTACTGACAGTGAAAAATGAGGCTTCTCTTTCTTGTTATTAAATCAGTGATGCCAACAAAATAGAACAGCAGTGTGTGGACTCAAACATCTTCAGAAATACTGAAAAATCCCATTTTAAAAAGTTGGTTAGCTGAAACTAGTAAATTCTTCCAATACTAAAATGTTTATTGTTTTCAGACTTTAGCTGGAAAAAGTTAGTCCTGACCCTGTAAATGATAATCAAGTAACAAAAATATGGCAGCCTAACATCTTTAGTATCTTGACTTTTTCATACGGAAGGTCCAGGTAACTTCATTGCCTCTGTTACTGCCTTCCTACCTCTGTGCAACAGAGGATAAATAGTCAACATTCAGATCTAAAACTAAATCTGCTAGGATGCTCATCTGATGTGTTAACCCTGCTATAGATTTAAAAATCTGCACAGGAAAGAACTGGTGGAGGGCAAAATGTACAGAAATCATATATGTGCTCATTATTTTCCAAAGTTGACTATAACAATATTCTTTTACTTATTTTCTTTTTTTTTTTTTTAAGTAAATGTGTAAGTGTTAATCTTTTAAGAAAAACTAGGAGTGTTTTTCTAAGAGCCTGATTCTGAAAGGTAGCAAAACACTATTGCGCTGTTGTCTTTCAAAACACCATTAACACCACAGGTGTTGCAGCATTAGAATATCCAGGATGCTTGCAAGAGGCACCAGTTGCAAGAAATGTGCTGTGCCAACTCCCCTGAAGGTGACTGTGCCATAGGCACTGTGCAGAGCGGCACTCCCTTCACGCAGCAGCTCAGGTTGGAGCCAGCGCACTGTCAAAGACCACCAGAAAGGACTGCTATTTGTAATAAACACCAGTGCTGTCTGGCTAGTCCTGGGAAACACAATCAGACTTCTACTTCTCTGACTTTTGCCTTTATTACAACACGTATTTTCTAGCTAAATTGATAAGGCCATACTATACATACCATTTGTGTATTAATAATGTAAGTTCTATTACATGAAGTGATGCAAACACGACCACTTCCATTCCTTGTAGCTCTTATACCTTTATGATATTTATAAAAATATAGTCCCACATTATGGTATTGTGAGCAAACATAACAGAAATACGAAAGAGAAAAACTAATAATGAATATTTATAACTATAACTAGATAACTAAACTAACTAATTATAACTTAGCCATCTAATTCAATAATTCACAGAGTAAATGTTACAATTCAAGGTAGAGTCACTCAACTTATTTCAAGGACAGCTCGATTACAATAAAGCTACTGTAACAATTAATGTAGATTGAAATAGTTCTGATATAGTCTAAGGATTTTATATGGTAAATGAAATCAGGTCATGCACCAAATAAAGGACTAAAGGTAATACCACTTGCCTTGTCCTTAGCCAAGTTATTTCATGGAGAACAGAATCTATATGCAGGAAATTTATCATTAAAGGAATTTGGAAAATCCCTTAGGAGAAATACTCAAAGTATCACTGTAAATTCTGTCTATCTTTCTTTCTCTCTCTTTTTTTAATGCCTAGCTCTCTTATTTCCAAGCTATTTTATGGATTACCGAGCAAATAGGTGATATTAATACAAAGTATCAGATACATGATGTATAGGCTTAGGCTGAAGAAAGCTATAAAAGTAACTAGGAAAATTAAATAGGAGCTAAGCAAACTGAGAGTGTTTTACAATGGCTGATGTGTACTCAGCAAACAGGGGCATTCTCATTTCAGGGTAACCACTGCTGTCTGGGAAATTAGTTTAAAAGTGTTTCATTTAAGTGAATTCATGTCCACATCCATAGGGCTATGGGAAGCTAGCCAATTTAAGCAGCATTCAGTTATAATCCAGTTATAGAGTGCCACAGTTAGACAGGAACAAACTGTTTCTTTCAGCTACATTTTCAAGACTATCTCATAAAGTATCTACCTTTAAATCTGAAAATGGGAACTGTTTCACATTGCTAGTAGGGGGATTTTCAGAGATCACAGTGACATGTCCAAAGTCAACAGAAGGAAAGGCACACAGAGTTAAAAGAGCCTCTAAGCAGATTGCTGACTCCTAGATGTAGGAGGAAAGGAGGTTTTTTGATCACATGTTAATGTTCTAAACAAGGGAAATTTGCCTCTTTGCTGACACTGTTGCTGCATAACACCCTAATTAATGGCTCTAGGGTGGACTTGAAGAACAGAATCCTCACTCATTGCACAGCATCCCAAGATCTTTAGAAATGTACGTCTATCCCCACATATGCCTTATGTGCAGTGTGTAACTAAAGCCTAAACCAGAAAAAGTGTCATCCTACTGATGCTGTCTCATTTGAAGCCTATTTTTAAGCATGTATTAAGGAGTAGGGACACTAGAAATATCCAACATCAAAAAAGGAATAAAGCCATAAGATTAAATGGAACAACTACAAATTTGATGGGGTTGAATCAGAGATGCTGAGATTTACTTGGAGATTGAAAAGCACATCTGACATCTGATTTTGATTTGACACTTTATAGAGAAATTGCTGGTGATTTTTATGACTTTATAGGGATATTGAGGAATTACAGAATATTCAATAGTTAAGATTCAAGTAAATACAAAATTATTTCTACATTGTATGAAAGTGCATCAGTTACTAACACAGTGTATTTTTAAAGTGATTCCAGTTAAGAGACTTTGCTTTCTTCCTCACCAGAAACACAAATTTACAGGAGCATCTAAACCCTCTCCCTCACAGATCCAACTAATTATGAAAGGGTAAGGAAATAGGCAACTGAGATTGTTCAGCCTGGAGAAGAGAAGGCTTTAGAGTGACCTGACTGTGGCTTTTCTTTCTGTAAGGGTAGCTTACAAGAGAGCTGGAGAGGGGCATTTTATATGGGCAAGCATGGCTTTAAACAGAAAGGCGAGAGGTTTGCATCAGATATTAGAAAGAAATTCTTTACTGTGAGGGTGGTGAAGCACTGGAACCGGTTGTCCAGAGAAGTGGACATCTCAGTCCTGGAAGTGTTAAAGGCCAGGCTGGATGAGGCTGTAAGCAGCCTGGTCTACTCAGAAGTGTCCCTGGCTCATGGCAGGGAGTTTGAAAGAAGATGATCTTTNGCCGGCTCTGGTCCCCGCGGGCGGCGGGGCGTGTGCCGGGGCAGCACGGGCGGAGCAGGCGGCGGGCCGCGGGGCCTCCGGGCACCGCAGGGAGCTCAGTCGAGAGCCAAGGAAAAGTTGTTTTCCTAAAGACATTGAAAGTTTGAGAAATGTGGCTTGCAGCCGAAGTGTCTAAGACATTCACCCCGAGGGGCCGAGTGTCTCCCATTCCATGGGAGTTTCGTGCCACACCTAGCATCTGCTCTCCATGGCATCCCACCTAACTATAGCAGCAGAAGGATGAGGAGCGCCTGACACCGTATGGTTATTCTAGCACCAGAGGTGGCAGGGTTTGACAACTGACATTTCTTTGGGAATATTTTAGCTGTATGGATGCGATGCTTGAACGTTCCACGTGATGCTGGGAAAAGTGTGGAAACAACAGGCATTAGAAGTGTGTGTGGCAGCTGGGAGGTCAAGGCCACTGATATGCAGGCAGGATATTGCATCAAACTGCAGACACTGTGTTGTAGAAAACAAAAGGGGAAAAGACCTTCTGGGAATTTATGAGATAAAACACATTCCAAGTCTGAGCTGGTGGGAAAACTGTGGGAGAGGAGTACAGTGATTAGTTTGTCAGACTCGCTTGGTGATGTGAAGTCTTATGGTATTTACACTGCAATTTGCAGCATCCATATAGTGTGTCAGTCTGGTGTGCACCTCATAACATGTGACTCAGCTGATTGCCAGTTATCTTTATCATCTGTTACTATAAATGTCCCAAAATATCTGTTCTTATAAGCTTTCCTCTCCTGTCCAAACCTTTACTATGCATCCATGCCCTCCTGTGTTGTGTATACCCACCCCCCAGCATATTCTATATATACACATATGTCCAAAATCCAACAAACTCAATTTTACAAAATTACCCCAATTTATGTCTTTGTCTCTAAAGCAAAATTTCCCTTTGAACGAAATGTATTAACATCATTTAAGCCCCAGGTTTTTTACACACTAATACCAATTCCTGGATTGTTTCTGATTTTACAGTCAGATACATTTTAGCACAGAGTTTGCAACTGATGTACTGTTACTGTGAACACAGTGCAACATTAGCACTCCACCCACCCAAGAAGTGAGAGCCAAATGTTCAGTCCTAGCAAAACCACTTGAATCTCCATTACCTTTCAAAATAATTATTGTGTATGACCTCTGCCCATAAAGTGGGAAGCAGCACTTTGATGGACTTGCAAAGGCAAAGCATGGCAGATTGGCAGAGCTGTAGACACACCTGCTGCTGCTGAGGTTCTTGCATTGTTTCACTGTAATATCTGCACTTCACAAATATTGTTGTTACTTTTGTTTTAAAAAGCTTTTCTTCAAGTGGATGGTTATGCATGGGAAAGGAGATAGAAAAAGCATACAGAAACTATACATGTTCCTTTTCTGTTAAGTAAGCACATCACTCATTTCAGATGCATTTTTTTTCAACTACAGGAAGTGAATAATTTCTATAGAAGCCAAGAGGGCTCAAAAGGTTTAATTATAAGAGAAAAGAGTGGAAGTCTAGCAGAATTTTCTTAATCTCATAGTCATATATTATTCTTGGTCATGGTGGCAGCTCTGTCTCGCAAGAATGAAGAAAATGTAAGGGAGGAGATAGAAAAACAGATCCTGTCCTATATCTACATTATTTGAAATAGTGATTCTTCTTCAGAAGGCCAGGTGTGTTATAAACATGTCCTGCTGCATCAACAGGATTAAGGTGCAGTTGGCCTTTGCTTAAAAACTACTGAAAAAACTGTCAAAAATGGTTTGCAGCAAGCAGGCTTAATCCGTTTACAGATAGCTCCCTAAAGCCATGACTAAATTCCTTAATTTTTAAAATTGGCCTGTTGTTGTCATCACTCTTCCAGACACAGCAATAAAGCTGCAAATACAGGCCAGTCATCACTTTCTTCAATGAAAACAACCACAAGAGTACCAAGTGGGGAGTTGTGACAGGACTGCTATCATTCATGCCACCTGTGTAACAAGGTGAAAATCCAGAGAAAGAGAAATGGAAAAATTAAGTCAAATCTTGGCCAGGCCTGAAAAAGCTTAATCAAATTCTACTCACTGGGGGTGTTCCTTCGATCCCAGAGTGGACATTCAAACCAAGAGCAGGGATGGAGAAATGAGTGAAATGAAACCCAGATTCCTACTCATTAAAATATACCTTTAAAAATGGTTAAGCTTCATGCATAATGTTCAATGACAGACTCTTGGAAAACAATTTTGCCTGAATTCTGTTTATATTGAATGCAATAGTTTTAAGATCCAGTGAAACTGTCAGCTCTGAATGCGGAGTTTTATGGCAGAAGTCCACTGCTCCTGCCTGTGATGAACTCAAGAGTCTCTGGCTCTGGGAGAAGAATGTATTTGTCTTTGTTTGTATAGAGATGTCAAAAGAAATTCAAAAGTTATTGGGACTTTTCTGAGTCTAAGCTTACAAAAAACAATTCTGATTGTGTAACTCTTTCAAATGAGATAAGACTTCTATTTGTCTAGGATATAGAATCCATTCAAGATGATCAATATAGCAGCAAAAACTATCAGAAAACAGTCCCTACACCATATAAAGTGCTTTGTCCGTGCATTTACAGATGTAAATGAAATTTTAAAATTTACTCTTCTTATTAGTATATTTTAAAAAATAGACTTCTAATCATTTTGAGTCTAATATGAAAGTAATAAAACATTGAACTGGCAGGTAACAACCTATATTAAGTAAATATGTACAGTGTTTCAGGATGGGATAACAATATATTAAAATTGAAAGTAAAACAATTTTAAAATTAGAAGCCAGGTTATATTTTTTTCCCCAGAATTAGTAGCCAGAGGATATTTATTTCCTCAAATGTAGTTTTCAGCTGGGTATTTCTGATAAATCCACCTAATAGACTTATGCACAATGACAGCTGCTGATCCATGTTCTTTTTCTTAGGAGTAGCCTTGAAATTACATTCCCATTTACAGCTGTGATGGGCTACAGTCTGTTGTGCTAACATTTCCACTTCATAGGAGAGGCTGACATTTATTCTCAGCTACACATTTCCAAAGTATTAGTAACACTGAAGCCATGTTTTTGTATTACAGAAGCTTCTGCAATGGCAAGAAGTGAAAATTGAAACCTTGAAATATGGCCAGATAGAAATAGTGAAACAACATTCTCTTCATGGAGAAAGTCTTTACAGAAGAATACAGTAAGCAAAACCCCTTCCCCCCTCCTCCTACCCCTTTAAAGAACAATTTCTCTTTCCAGCTTCAGCAAACAGAACAGACTGTATGAAGTGAATGAAGTCAAGAAAACTATTCTCTGAGTCCTGTTCCTCTGCTAAACAACTTCACAACTAAACAACTCATTAGATGTGGGGAACAATCTTTTCTATGAAACAGTTCATGCTTTAGTTTACCGTGCCAGTTGCATAGACTAAAGCCCTTTTTAACGATCCTGACTGGCATCTGGTAACAGCCCATCCTTCAGTAGCACAACCAGCAACACAACACAGAGACAAGTTTGAGAACTGCTAGAAGCAATCTTCTGAAAAGGAAAGTGGCTAGTATGGACTTTNACCCTCTCCCTCACAGATCCAACTAATTATGAAAGGGTAAGGAAATAGGCAACTGAGATTGTTCAGCCTGGAGAAGAGAAGGCTTTAGAGTGACCTGACTGTGGCTTTTCTTTCTGTAAGGGTAGCTTACAAGAGAGCTGGAGAGGGGCATTTTATATGGGCAAGCATGGCTTTAAACAGAAAGGCGAGAGGTTTGCATCAGATATTAGAAAGAAATTCTTTACTGTGAGGGTGGTGAAGCACTGGAACCGGTTGTCCAGAGAAGTGGACATCTCAGTCCTGGAAGTGTTAAAGGCCAGGCTGGATGAGGCTGTAAGCAGCCTGGTCTACTCAGAAGTGTCCCTGGCTCATGGCAGGGAGTTTGAAAGAAGATGATCTTTAAGGTGCCTTCCAGCCAAACCACTCCATGGTTCTACGAAAAACAGTCCACCGACATGACCACACGGATTGCAAAAACGTAAGAACTCGGCTCGAACGCCGGGCCGTGTCGGTGACGCATCTCTGGCTGTGTGTGCCCTCTCTGGAATGTCCCCGGGCACCGCCCGTGTCAGGAGAGGCGGAGAAGCGGGATGGGCGCTCCGAGCGCCCCTTCCCCGCTCCGCAGCCCCCGCTCCCGCTGGCGTCAGTGCCATCGCTTGTCGCGCCGCCGCAGCCCCCGGGACGTGCCCTCCGGCCGGCCTCGCCCCGTCCAGCCCTGTCCCAGGCCCCGGCAGCGCCCGGCGCAGGACAAGCCGCGCTCCCTGCCAGGGGCAC
>VYXC01010452.1:309888-343583 GCA_013397175.1 Platysteira castanea | reverse complement strand
CTGTGTTGTGTATACCCACCCCCCAGCATATTCTATATATACACATATGTCCAAAATCCAACAAACTCAATTTTACAAAATTACCCCAATTTATGTCTTTGTCTCTAAAGCAAAATTTCCCTTTGAACGAAATGTATTAACATCATTTAAGCCCCAGGTTTTTTACACACTAATACCAATTCCTGGATTGTTTCTGATTTTACAGTCAGATACATTTTAGCACAGAGTTTGCAACTGATGTACTGTTACTGTGAACACAGTGCAACATTAGCACTCCACCCACCCAAGAAGTGAGAGCCAAATGTTCAGTCCTAGCAAAACCACTTGAATCTCCATTACCTTTCAAAATAATTATTGTGTATGACCTCTGCCCATAAAGTGGGAAGCAGCACTTTGATGGACTTGCAAAGGCAAAGCATGGCAGATTGGCAGAGCTGTAGACACACCTGCTGCTGCTGAGGTTCTTGCATTGTTTCACTGTAATATCTGCACTTCACAAATATTGTTGTTACTTTTGTTTTAAAAAGCTTTTCTTCAAGTGGATGGTTATGCATGGGAAAGGAGATAGAAAAAGCATACAGAAACTATACATGTTCCTTTTCTGTTAAGTAAGCACATCACTCATTTCAGATGCATTTTTTTTCAACTACAGGAAGTGAATAATTTCTATAGAAGCCAAGAGGGCTCAAAAGGTTTAATTATAAGAGAAAAGAGTGGAAGTCTAGCAGAATTTTCTTAATCTCATAGTCATATATTATTCTTGGTCATGGTGGCAGCTCTGTCTCGCAAGAATGAAGAAAATGTAAGGGAGGAGATAGAAAAACAGATCCTGTCCTATATCTACATTATTTGAAATAGTGATTCTTCTTCAGAAGGCCAGGTGTGTTATAAACATGTCCTGCTGCATCAACAGGATTAAGGTGCAGTTGGCCTTTGCTTAAAAACTACTGAAAAAACTGTCAAAAATGGTTTGCAGCAAGCAGGCTTAATCCGTTTACAGATAGCTCCCTAAAGCCATGACTAAATTCCTTAATTTTTAAAATTGGCCTGTTGTTGTCATCACTCTTCCAGACACAGCAATAAAGCTGCAAATACAGGCCAGTCATCACTTTCTTCAATGAAAACAACCACAAGAGTACCAAGTGGGGAGTTGTGACAGGACTGCTATCATTCATGCCACCTGTGTAACAAGGTGAAAATCCAGAGAAAGAGAAATGGAAAAATTAAGTCAAATCTTGGCCAGGCCTGAAAAAGCTTAATCAAATTCTACTCACTGGGGGTGTTCCTTCGATCCCAGAGTGGACATTCAAACCAAGAGCAGGGATGGAGAAATGAGTGAAATGAAACCCAGATTCCTACTCATTAAAATATACCTTTAAAAATGGTTAAGCTTCATGCATAATGTTCAATGACAGACTCTTGGAAAACAATTTTGCCTGAATTCTGTTTATATTGAATGCAATAGTTTTAAGATCCAGTGAAACTGTCAGCTCTGAATGCGGAGTTTTATGGCAGAAGTCCACTGCTCCTGCCTGTGATGAACTCAAGAGTCTCTGGCTCTGGGAGAAGAATGTATTTGTCTTTGTTTGTATAGAGATGTCAAAAGAAATTCAAAAGTTATTGGGACTTTTCTGAGTCTAAGCTTACAAAAAACAATTCTGATTGTGTAACTCTTTCAAATGAGATAAGACTTCTATTTGTCTAGGATATAGAATCCATTCAAGATGATCAATATAGCAGCAAAAACTATCAGAAAACAGTCCCTACACCATATAAAGTGCTTTGTCCGTGCATTTACAGATGTAAATGAAATTTTAAAATTTACTCTTCTTATTAGTATATTTTAAAAAATAGACTTCTAATCATTTTGAGTCTAATATGAAAGTAATAAAACATTGAACTGGCAGGTAACAACCTATATTAAGTAAATATGTACAGTGTTTCAGGATGGGATAACAATATATTAAAATTGAAAGTAAAACAATTTTAAAATTAGAAGCCAGGTTATATTTTTTTCCCCAGAATTAGTAGCCAGAGGATATTTATTTCCTCAAATGTAGTTTTCAGCTGGGTATTTCTGATAAATCCACCTAATAGACTTATGCACAATGACAGCTGCTGATCCATGTTCTTTTTCTTAGGAGTAGCCTTGAAATTACATTCCCATTTACAGCTGTGATGGGCTACAGTCTGTTGTGCTAACATTTCCACTTCATAGGAGAGGCTGACATTTATTCTCAGCTACACATTTCCAAAGTATTAGTAACACTGAAGCCATGTTTTTGTATTACAGAAGCTTCTGCAATGGCAAGAAGTGAAAATTGAAACCTTGAAATATGGCCAGATAGAAATAGTGAAACAACATTCTCTTCATGGAGAAAGTCTTTACAGAAGAATACAGTAAGCAAAACCCCTTCCCCCCTCCTCCTACCCCTTTAAAGAACAATTTCTCTTTCCAGCTTCAGCAAACAGAACAGACTGTATGAAGTGAATGAAGTCAAGAAAACTATTCTCTGAGTCCTGTTCCTCTGCTAAACAACTTCACAACTAAACAACTCATTAGATGTGGGGAACAATCTTTTCTATGAAACAGTTCATGCTTTAGTTTACCGTGCCAGTTGCATAGACTAAAGCCCTTTTTAACGATCCTGACTGGCATCTGGTAACAGCCCATCCTTCAGTAGCACAACCAGCAACACAACACAGAGACAAGTTTGAGAACTGCTAGAAGCAATCTTCTGAAAAGGAAAGTGGCTAGTATGGACTTTACATATGTGATAGTTTTATTTAAAGGTACGTTTCTACTCATGCCAGGGATCTGATCATAGCTAAACCAGCTTTAATCTGCTAGCCATGAAGCTGTGAGACAGTGGGCTTTAGCGTGGGAAATTTACTAACACTGAGCATTTATTACGGTGGATGAAAGCCACACTTCTCTTGGTGTCTACTCACTTAACAGAATGAGCTGAGGGGTATTTATATGTCTTGTAGTTGTCCTCATTTGCAAGGCTGCCTGAGAATGCACTAGGGAAACTCTTTCCCTGCACTGAAATATTAACAGTAGCTTCCAAATAACCTTGCCCAAGCACTGCCAGATGAGGAGCTAATCAGTAACTCAGTCACATGGTAATCTGTCTTTTCTACCAACTTGCTGAACTTGTAAAAAGAAGTACATAAATTACATTCTCTTAGGAGAAAGATGGATTATTTTATCGTGTATTTTTGACTGATAGAGTTGTTACTTTCAGTCAAAGAACTATAGTTGTTAAGAAAAATTTTATTATATTTTTATTTTGTTCTATGGAATTTTAGTCTTTAGAATACTTATGTAAACCTTTTCTATTTTGCAGAGGTAATGTGGCCATAGTAGATGTTTTATAATTCAGCTCTGCAGGATTGAGCTGTGATTGGAAATAATGCTTGCAGTACTGGCCTCTCACAGAACCCTCAAAGCATACAGTTTTCAAAAACAAATGCATATGAGTAAAACTATGTATACTATGAAGTAGAAATACCAATTTATTTTAACAACCAATCTTTAAAGAAATTCTTGGAAAATAGGTGAAATTTTCATAGTCCTTTTATAGAGAAGGCTAATGTCTTTTTTGGAGAAAAGTTTTCAAAGGAGAACTGGCAAGTACTTCAGCACACCAGGTCTTACCACAAACATATCGTTGAAGCACAAACAAATTTTGAAGCAACATATATTCCTTTGAGCATCAACTCTGTCTTTCAGTGGATATGTTCAGACAATAGTATTTGTGGAACAGAATTTTGCCGTTCTTTTTTGGAGTGTGTACTGAGGCTACAAGAAGCCTTTTTCTTCCTAGTGTCTTCCAACACCATGGCTTTTCACTGCATCATAGCATACAGCCACCTCTGCCCCCTAAGGAAGAAATAACCCAAACGCAAAAGGTGATGATAAACAGAATTCAAAGGAGTATAAATCTGCAAGGAGAGTGGAACTGCACTAGAAAAGTGTTGTAAAAGACTAATTGGTTCTGCAGTTTCAGATTTTACTCAGCAAAGCAAAACTTGCAGATTTTATCATGAGAATCAGCAGAAGCAAGGCAATCAGATTTCGGTTTCCCAATATCATACAGTGAATATCTATGGCTGATAGGTAACATGCTTACATACATTTCCAAGTAGCAGAAGCATGTAAGAACTACATGGTTCAACCACTTGACTGTTGCTTGCCCATATGAAAGTCATCTGCATAGTATCTATGTCAGCTGCTTGCTTTTTGAAAATACCACGTCAAACTGCAAAAACATATATTGCTGTAGGACTAACCCTTCCTTCTCTGCCCACCTGCCTTCTCTGATAGTTTTTCAGAATTGAAGATTGAACGAGGAATGATGAGATTCAAACAAACCGATGAGATTGTAATGAGATTCATGAGATGAAATTTGATGAGATTCAAATTCTCTTTATCTTATATCTGATATGCCAAAAATGTTTTGAGATTAACCCCCAAACCCCCCAAAAAAAAAAAAAAAATTAAAAGGAGGAAGCCACTGGAGAATAAATATATTTCTGCAGCTGAAATGCTGAAATAGATCATACAGGTCTCTTTTTGAAAAGGAATCAGAAAGGAAACAGAAAGGGCAGAATACAAAACACAGTTTGGGGATCAGGTATCATTTGCCATGGCTTGTATTTGCTGACCTCCAACTAAAAAGAACAAACCTACACAAAATTTTGGTTTTTCTTTTTCCCTTTTAAAAGCAGGATTCAAACATAGTAATATTAATAGCAAAACCAACCACATCTACAATAATGATACAACAACAGTATTAAAGACTCTTCCCCAAACAAATACTGTTTTCTTTCCCATTAGCTGCCTACTGTCATCTGTTGGAGCTTCCCAAATCCCACTGATAATATCTAGTTAGCTCAGCTTTCCAGGTTTTGAAATATGTTTGATTTTCTCCTTTATTTCTATGGCACAGACTTCTTCCTAGGCTCTTTATTCTAGTCACCTTTGCACTCCTTAAATTAAAGACTAATTAGTCAATAGTTCTTACGGTATGTGCACTAAGTAAGCTATTAGCATATGACTTAATACGAGGGGAATTTGTAAAGGCTTGCTAATCCAGTAGTCACTTCTGTAATACGCTCCTGATTTAATCCACATTTTTTAGTACAGTAATAAGATACCCAGGGGCAAAATTCACTCAATATAATCCTACCTTGCTCATTATAATTAGGAAAATAAATCTTTTCTTTTTATCATTGTATCCTATAACTTAGCAGAGACTACCTTAAATTTTTGTCTCTCATCTTTATTTTTTATTTGGCTTAACATTTGTCCAACTTCATATCTAATTTAAATGTTCAAATATAAATATCAGCCACAGAAATTAATTAAAAATACTGTTTTCAGAAGGAAGATTTAATCAGATTTGCAATTTTATGCTAGCATTTTAATGTAAATATTTGGGAATTTTTAATATTTCATAGCAACTAGAATTTTATGCATGTGACCACAGCTACTTCATTAACTCAGAATATCATCATAATGGGAGAAAAATCAAGACTTTCCTAGTACAAAAAAAGTTTGCCTCTACTCAATATAGCCATGAATCTTCTTAACTATGAGCTGATTAAGGACTCTGACAAAAACACATAAATTTTCCAATTCTATTAACAGAAAGAAACAGTCATAAAGCACTGAAAACCTGACTGAGTACTACGATTTGGGTTTGATTAGGAAATTTTAAAGTCATACTTTGGCACATTTATCATTTCAAGTGAAAGTTCTCCAGTAAGAACTACTGGCTCTGTCATTGCCTCCCATCATTCCTCCCAAAGTTCCAAAGTCAATTTGGTAAAATTTTTGCTGCAGCTCTTCCCTGACAGGTTTCTGTTGGAGAATACTTTAGTATATTTGGGACTATGCTAGGCTGCCCACTGCCGGTGTCTCTTACAGATAGTGACACCACAGTAATGTCCATGGGATAACTCAAGATGTTGCATAGGCAATGTGGGGGTTTAGGGCCTCTGCGGAGAACGTGGAATCCCTGAGACACCTGCTTGCCTTCCCTGACTATAATGAATGCCTGTGGTTGTTCAGAGGGATTTGATACCAAGACAGCCAACCAGAAGCATGAAGCACAGGGGAATGTCTAAATATCTGGCTGTATGCCAACCAGTAGCTTCCATGCTTCCCAGTTCCCACTACCAAATATTTTCTGAGTTGATCTACCTAACATTGGAAAAAGAGGTCTTTTTGCATGAATATGTTGTACCTTCTGGCCTGAGAGCAGAAGATTGAATTTTAGGCATTGCTTATTCTTGAAATTTTTGATCCTAGTTCCTGAGAAAGTGCAGTGAGCACAAGTGGATGTTCCTACCACCAGACCTGGAATTACACCTTTCAGCTGATGAGTCATTTTGCAGAATGTAAAGCAAAACACACAAGATCAAAGAGAGAAAATACAAAAAAGGGAGGCTTTGTTGTAGCTTTTCTCCAGGGCTGTCTGACTGTGGCTTCTGGTCACTCTGATTCACTGCTGTGTTTGGGCTCCTTACTCAGGAATGTGCATATATTAAAAGCAGAGCTTATGCACTTTAATGAGTGATATCAATGTAGCCCTTAATTTTTTAAATGGATACTCAGGAAAGTGAATAGGCTTGAATAGGCCAGTTTTTCAGTAATCTATTAAAGGCAAAAAAGATCTACTTTCAAATATATCTTTTAAATTGGACAGCTGATAATATGTCCTTGATCAGAAATGTCAGAAGCTGGATGAAGATGTGAACAGAAGGTACACTCAGATTGCACCTAACAGTCATACCAGAAACCATATCTGCTTCAGTTTTATTTTCTATATTCATCAGACAAAGGATAGCGTTTGTAATAGGAATGAGAAAAATTACATAGGCAAGAGTCCTATTTTTCTTTCTGATTTTTTGCAACTCAGTCCTAAAAACCAAACCACATTTCACTCTTTTCAGCTGCTCTGCTGCTATTATGAATACAATAAATACAGCCTGGGGTCATATACTGTTCTCTGCTGTGCTACAGTACCAGTGCCTGTAAGTGACACAGGCTGAAAGGAGAAGCACATGAAGCTTGTCACTCTGTCTCTCTTTCCAGTGAAGTGGACAGTTTGCGTGAAATGGTGATACAAGGACTTTTACTGTCGCAGCAAAATATGAGACCAATTTAAAAGTAAGAAGCAAAGATTTATGTGGGGTTACATAGCAGATTATTGATGTGAAGACTGATAATGCCTCTCAGGTTTTCTTTTTAAATGGATCCCTATTCCAACTCCAAAATATGTGCTTCTGTAACAAAATCAAAGCTGTACTACACTGCAGTCTTATGAAAAAGTAACCTGAAATACTAAATGAAGATAACAAGCAGAGGTCAGCCCTATGATGCATTCTAGTGTCTATGCATTTTAATAACCACCACATATTTCTACAAAAAGAGACTGTTGAAAAATCAAATTCATACATAAGGGCCAAGTGTTGCTGTCTACACACTGCAGAATACCTACTTTTATTTTCTAATTTTTGATTCAGGTGGTTAGTTTTAATTACATGGACATTCTTTCCAGGAATGTTGTAAACTACAATCTATACTTATTTGTTTAACTTTCTATTTTATGAAAGCTTACATATTTGCCTATCAGGTATCAGTGCTGAAGGGCACTATTCAAATATAGAGAGCATTCTATTTTGTACCCTGGTTTTATTCACTTCCGTGAATGTGAGATGATACATGAACAGCTTATCTGGTTCAAAACCATGTCAGTCCTCTTCCTGCTATTCTGCCTCAAGGATAATCACTGTTTTACAAGCCCACTGACACTGAAAGAGCCCTACATCTAGATTTCATCGGAAGTCTTCCAGTTAAAAAAGTTTTGCAACATTAATTAAAACTCTACAAAACAAGATGGATAAAGCATCCAGCAAGCCTTCATAGTTGCATCATGCTAATAAACACCCTCTTCCCTAAACTGATGGAGCTGAACTGGAGATAGTTCCTTTTCTTTCTGAAAAGGAAAAACAGTTAACTAAATGACTCCTTTTAAGGAGTTATTTTTTTTACTGTAGCACACAAAAGTCTGCACCAGCTATGACACTGAGAAACTTTTTCTGAATGCAGCAAATATGGCTTCCATTTATTAATATCAAATGCTCACAAACTCTGCATATGCAAGGGATAAAGGTGCTAATTCAGCCCCAAAGATGAGGAAGTGACTGTGAAAGTCTGGGTGGGGAGCAGACTCTCATCTCTCTGATGCCTTACCTGTCAGCTGCATACCTTACTTACTATGGGTCAAGGGATGTATGGATGAATTTCAGTCTGAATGTAACTTCTGCCCTGTATTTCACAAAGCAATATTGTTTGGTTTGTGTTGTGGCTAACAAGGCTATAAGTGAGATAACTCTCTGTTTGGTTATCATGACATAGATAAGGCCTTTTAATGATTAACTGAAAAGAGTGCCTGATGTAAATATGGCTGTTTTCCAAATCTGTTTTATTTATGAAAAATATTATTGATTGTTTAAGAAAACAATATACAGGTTACTTTAAAGTGCTTTTCACATTAATGATGGGGAACCGGCTCAATCCACTAGAACTGTTCTACTCCACTAAAGCTGATGATTATCAATCTTATACTCAAAACACTTAGAAAAATTGTGAGCAAAAATGAAATAGCTGAAACTAGCTAAAACAAAGGAGATCTATGTTGCTGCTTGGTTACTGAACTTCATGGATAAGATGGAGGGATTTTAATGGAAGCCAAAACTAAATATGCTCTGGACTGCAAAATATAAATCTATTTCTTTTTCTCTACAAATAGAATTCATAGAGTCATGAAATGGTTTGGGTTGGAAGAGACTTTAAAGACCATCTAGTTCTAACACCTTCTACTAGACCAGGCTGCTCAAAACCTCTGCTCAATCAATTCCAGTGATGGGGCATTAGCAACTTCTCTGGTCAACCTGTTCCTGTGCCTCACCACTCTCAGTATTTCTTCTTAATATCTAATCTAAATCTGCCCTCTTTCAGCCTAAAGCCATTTCCCCTTGTCCTATCATGACAAACCCTTGTAAAGAGTCCCTCTTCAGCTTTCCTGTAGGCCCCTTTATGTACTTGAAGGCTACAATAAGATCACCCTGGAACCTGCACTTCTCTGGACAGAACAACACGACTCTATCAGCCTGTCCTCAGAGGTGAGGTGCTCCAGCCCTCTCTGATCATCTTCATTGCTTCCTCTGGATTGGCTCTAGAAGGTACAAATTTTTCTTATGCTGGGGGTCTCAGATCTTNGTTTGGGTTGGAAGAGACTTTAAAGACCATCTAGTTCTAACACCTTCTACTAGACCAGGCTGCTCAAAACCTCTGCTCAATCAATTCCAGTGATGGGGCATTAGCAACTTCTCTGGTCAACCTGTTCCTGTGCCTCACCACTCTCAGTATTTCTTCTTAATATCTAATCTAAATCTGCCCTCTTTCAGCCTAAAGCCATTTCCCCTTGTCCTATCATGACAAACCCTTGTAAAGAGTCCCTCTTCAGCTTTCCTGTAGGCCCCTTTATGTACTTGAAGGCTACAATAAGATCACCCTGGAACCTGCACTTCTCTGGACAGAACAACACGACTCTATCAGCCTGTCCTCAGAGGTGAGGTGCTCCAGCCCTCTCTGATCATCTTCATTGCTTCCTCTGGATTGGCTCTAGAAGGTACAAATTTTTCTTATGCTGGGGGTCTCAGATCTTGATGCAGTACTCCAGGTGAGGTCTCATGCAGTAACTTCAGCAAGGCCTTCAACACTGTCTCTCACAATATCCTCATAAGCAAACTGTGGAAGTGTGGACTGGATGACTGGACAGAATTGTAGTACAAAACCGGCAAGCTCAATCCTTGAGTCACAGATAGTCTCATTTTTTTGAAAACAAAATGCTGGTATTTCACTGGTTGTGTTAAGAGAATTACTGTCAGTTTGAAATTAAACACTAGTATGTTTCACAGTGAAAGAAACCCCTCTTTTGGTTGAAGTACAGAACATCAAGCATGGGAGAACTGTTCAGCAAACTGAGTTGTCCCAGGCTGGTCTCAGTCATGGGAGAGAGATGGCACTTGCAGGGAATTAACATCCCTTTGAAGACTTCTAACAGAAGTAAGCTTTCATTTCTGCTTATTCACATTGACTGTAGTTAAAACAGATATTTACATCCTAGAGTCTAAAGAAAGCATGAGAAGTGCCATCTAAAAATTCTGTTGTTACATGAAAAGCTCGCATCTCCTACCCCCTAAACTGTCTGCAGAAGGAACACTCAGCACGCTATAGCATAGTTTTCTGATAATGAACTTCAAGTATGTCGTTGATATTCATTAGCTTCTTTCAACACAGTTTCCAAAAGGATTTCATATGGATATACTGAATAGAAAAGACTTTATTTTGATCACCAATCTCTACATATTTACATTGAAAAATCACCATAAATTTTAAGGCTACCACAGTGGCTGTTGCTTCTAAGAATTTGAACATACGATTCCTGTGCTGCTTCCCTTCTCAATGTCATCGTTTCTTAGGTTTTTTGCTAAGATATTTTGTCACAGATTTATGCCTCATGGTGAAATCTTAAAAGAGCGAATGAGAGAATTTTGCTCTTGCTTTTTTAGTTTGCTCTTGCTTTTTTTAGTTTGCTCTTGTAATTTTGCTCTTGCCCTTACCAGATTGCTTTTCATCTTTCCTTTGTTGCTTTCCCTGTATCTTCTGTGTAGTTCCCTTCTGTGATCATCCCTTTCCTCAGAGAGAATGTTCCCAAAGACACATCTTCCAGGAAGTTTAGCAACATAAAATCTCCATCTTAAGTGTCTGTTTTCTGGTTTATCATCAGTATAGCTTAGTGACACTATGTGCTCCAGTCACCTAGTTTGCTACCTTGCCAATCAGTTCTTGCTGAGATTGCAAGCTGACCCATCTAGATCACATGATGAGGCTCTACTCTGGCTGGTGTATTGTTCTGGATACTCCATGATGCAAATTCTGAGAACAGCACAACCAGGAGGATTTCTCAGCAGCAAGGATCTGTATAAGCTTCATGTTGAACATTTCTCACAAGAATTCAAAAAGCTTAGTAGCATCTGAAAGGGTTTTCAATTATTTTGTGAAATGCAGCACAAGAGTTTTTAATATGTCTTCATTTTTAACATACTGCTATAGTGGAGCGTGTTTTACTAGGATTCTATATGCCCCAAGAAAAACCTATACATGTTTCTGCACCTAAGCCATGAAATTTGTTGCCATGGTAATATCAAAAACAGCTTATAACTAAGAATACGCAAACCCTTACATGCAAATTAGCATCCAGCCTCAATCTCCATTCAACAGTCAACATGAATTGTAGCCATTTTCATGCTTTATAGTGGCATAATATCTTTGCTATATCATTAAAGTCTTTCAACCACTTATATCCAGTGCACACTGGCCCCAGATCATCCAGTTCAATGCATAATTTGGGCACAGCAATTCCAGCAGCATCTCTGAGAAATCAGATTAAACTAAATCAGACTAAATTATTCTTACTATTCTTTACCTTTTCTTTCTGCCTTTGAATTTACTGGCAAAGAAGAATTTTCTAGATTAACTGGAGAGCTGACTGTAGCACTTTCTTTCTAAACTTCAAAATTTCAGATGATTTATGGCTGACATGTAGAGTATACTCTGAGGATTAACTGAATGGAAACCTGCAGATCAGGGAGAATTTAAAAAGAGAAACAGCATCTTCCAGCAGAGAGTGTCTTGGGTCCTGCAGTCTGAACAGCTTCTCCTGCTGGAGAAGAGAAGCTAACCTCAGGCAAATAGCTGTGGGAGAGCGTGTAAGACAGTGTTCACCTGCATGCACATCTTCTCTTCTGGATATTGTATTTTCTTTTACTGTCATGACTTCTACTGTTATAGGTTTTCTAAAGTTAGTCCCTTGGAGTCAAAGAAAGAGCCCTATTTTTGAGTATTTCTATCTCCAGTTATCATACTTCTGGATTACTCTGCTATGAGACAAATCACAAAATCAAAAATAGGTATAATATTCATAACTGAAATGGCTTATAGAGAGCAATTTGAAACCAATGTCCAAAATTACTGCTTCAAGAAATATCTTAACCAAGGACCATGAATATAATTGATCTACATATATATCTATATCTTCTTTCTGTTATTTAATTAACATGATGTCTTTCTGTTTATAGAATAGACTTAAAGACTTAACCTTCTGCTCCGTGATGAGCCTTACACACAAATGCTCATATTGTATGATGAGTTCCTAGGAGAATAAAACTGTTCAGCACTGCCAAGACTGGGTCCCTTTAAGGTAAATATGGATATTTCGAGAGGCTAGTTGAAAAAACCCACTGATTTTAACATACTCCAGAGCCTAAAGGGAGAAACTATTCAACTCTGAAAAGCCATACTTCTCCTCAAAATTGCTGAAGTACCATTTTTTCCTAGAGATACAACTGTATAATTCAATTAAAAATACGAGGTATTTTGAAAAGTATGAAAAATTATATTTCTGGTTTAAATTATAATTTACCCATTTAGTAAGTATACTTTCACAAAGAAGAAAAGCAAATGCTCTTTCACTTTGCCAGAACATGATAAAGTAACTACCTGGAAAATTACACAGTGTAGGAACCTGTGAATTAACATGATATAAAAAATACGGGGTCCAGTAAAGTGTATTCCCATAAAGACACCAAAGACCAAGTTGTCATAAAGATAACCAAAAGTAGTGATGGGCTAAAATTTTCCAAAATATCAATGTAATTCACACTGTTACAATGTTAGTCTTGTTTTTAACACAATGTTTCCTTAGAAATAATATTATCTTTTAAAAGGATTTTTTTTCTCCCTCATACGAATGTTATAGAAATAGGATTTACCATTCTAAATCAGAAAAGTCAGCTTCGAAAATTTCTCCTCATTGCATAAGCTTTTTTAATGTAAGACTTTGTGTCTGTATAGCTACAGAATTCTATGTCCCAAAAAGAAAGATCAATGGATTCCTCATATCAGTTTTTTCTACTAGATTTCCTTGCAAAAAGTTGCTAATGAATGTATTCATGACACAGTCACACACTGGTATATAGAGAAACAGAATAGGAAAAACTTAAAACTGGAATAATAAAATAGAAATCAGAAGTTAACATGATAGAACACTAAAAGTCACCAATTTGAGTCACTATATGACTCAAAACCTCTTTAATAAAACATATATAAGTATATGAAACAATATAAGTTTAATATTATATAAATATGAGAAAAAATATAAATTTAATACTATAAAATGCATTTTTCAGTTAGATGCTTTTATAAATACTTCTTACCTGTTATAGTTGCTTTGTTAATAGATGGTTGGCTACACATTGGGGATCGTCTATCAAAAAGGAAATGAGAAAAGGTTTAAGCCTGATAAACTCACAGATGACTGAATCCTTGAACAATATAACGGAAAATACATTACCTCAGAATTTATTTGGGAACTCCCGCACAGGAATATTTTAGGAACTTACAGGTTTATTAAAAGCCTGCCTAATCACACCTAGAGCTTATACATAGTTTGAAATGTGATTTACAAACATATACAAAGACATTCCTTTCTTTGGAATGCTAATTACTTCTAGCTCTCAAGATGCATATTTTGGGTGAGGGAAATGACTTCACTACATTTGCCAATGTAACTAACATTAATGTTAACTGTGATGCTGCAACATGACTAGAGAAGGATTGTATTTCTAATGGCTCATCTGCAGTTATGAACTACTGTGGATAAGTTAGGGTATCACTACCTTGGATGAGTTAGGTAGAGTTCTAGGTTCAGATCATGCAAGCAGCTCTCAGTGAGTGTAGCTGTCTACTGACTCTGTTTCATTTGCAAGACTCAGACTCTGCCTGAATGATCACTGAATAATCTTGGGCATGTGACTACTTTAATGAAAACCATATTAGTTGCAAAAACCTGCTCCAAGTTTAGGCAAGGGCAGCAATGCAAGATCAATTAGAAGGCAAGGGGGCTGTTGTCTCAGCTACCAAGTATAATATCTTCAGGGGATTAATAAACTTATTCGTCATCAACATTTCATGTAGGTTTGGTGGAACAGACTGAAATCTGTAACATCTATTTGTCTTCTTACTTGTTCTTACATTAAGAAAGTATCACTGCAAAAAGTTCAGTGGCCAAAAAATGACACTCACTTGCTGGGTGCCCGGTCTTGTAAATTGGTTAATGCAGCAAAGTTATTCCGGACAGTACGCAGGCTGGCCAGAACCTGGAACAAAAAAAGTGGTTTCAGTATAAATTTCTGCCCAAGTGAGACTGATCTAGCTCTGCTCCACTGTGCTGAAAGAAAAAGGAAAGCACATTGCAAAACCACTGCAAAAGGTTTCCTGAGCTTGTTAGTCTGGAACCTTTGGCTATTCTTTAACGATAATATGTCTGTAATACAAGGGCAGTAGTTTATTTCTTTTTTTCTGTTCCCCTCATAAACAACTCATTATCTGTTTGAAGGCAGGCTGACTTGCAGAGGAGGAGTTTTTAAAATAATACTACTTAGTTCTTTAAAATAACAATAAAAGCATTTGAATTTGGAAGATAAAAGCCCATTCAAGTCTAAGACTTCATGCATAAGAAATAATTACAGAATTTTCATTTGCAGTTCAGTTCCCATAAACTCCAAAGGACAAAGGGAATGAGATTGTCTAGACTGCCAGGAAAAGTAAAAGCGTCTTCTCTAAGAGGCACAGTTGATCTGGGGACTTAGGCCAGAAGGCCAGAGAAAGAGGAAAGCATCCTCTGAGAAGGTGGGAAAAGTCTGCAGGCTCTTACAAGCTTTATGCATTGGGAAAGACAATAACTACTTCCTTTAGGGACTTAATTTCATGCAAGACAATAGAGATTGAATGCAGTAGAGAGGGGTGTCTTCTTGTTATATGTGGCATAGGTAGGCTCTTCTGAAGGCAGTTGGAGAACACTCAATAAATTTTGTGCCATGTAACGGCAATAAGATGAACCTTTCTGTCAGGGTACTTCAGCTGATGTCAGAGAGGAACCATGAGTTGACTGGAACTAGGCTGGAAATGGGAGAAAGCAGCAACACTAATCACTGGTGTGTCTTTGCAGAAGTTGACCACTTTTTTCTCAGCCCAGACTGGGCTGGATTCCTGGTGAACCCATCTGAAGAATAACAGAAGCAGCATGGGAGGCTGGGTTTCAGACATCTGGAGTTGAGGAGTGAACAACCCTCTTTTTGTAGCACCTTAAATTTATACAGGAGGTAGGAAGGGGGTAGGACACTGAAGAAAAAAGGATAAATTAATGAAAGCTTGTAACCGAAAATATTCAAGAACCAGCAATGATTGGAATTGTTCAAACTATTGGAGGTAATTTCCAAATGAGTTAAGATAATAAAAAATACATTTGTCTAACTAAACAGTATTAATTTCCTTATGTTTTTCTTTCCAAAAATCAGGAAGCAAACTGACTTATTTTTAATTCAGTATGGATTAAAAACAGTTATATATGTCATCAAATTTGCATGCTCAGGGTACAGTGGAGATTTCAGAGTGTGTTTATAAAAGGCCCTTGCTTAATCTTTTCTCTGTTAATAAAAGAGGATGGTTTTATTCATATTAAGGACTTGAACGAGTCTTATAAACACTGCACCTGTTTACAATGTAATTAAATACATAATAAATGATTAAATTAATATTATTTTAACTGTTTATTATTCGACCAAAGCAACTTGCAAAGTGTGGATGCCACTTTATTCTTATTTGAGACTGCTGTGTTACTCAACCTTTCTCTTCCCATTCACCTTCAATCACATATGACTTCATAATTACAGTGTTTTGATTATACTTCCTACCTGTTTTGGAGTAAAACTCATCATCATAAGTTCAAGGAATAGCAATGTTAACCTTCCATACTTTATAAGGCAGCTCTATTGTGAAAAATTGTGCATTTTTATCTGAATTATAAAGAATTTTGAGCTGGTACTGTATAAACCAGAATCTGAAGAGAAAAAACAAACCTGGTTTTGTAAAGGAACATAAGTGTTCTGGGTAAAAATTATCTCATGTCTAAAAATTTCTTTGTACTTAATGCATAAAAGATGTTCAAATGAAGAAATTATAATTAGAAAAATAGGAGAATAACAGGAATCAGATTTCTCTTAATCATGACTGCCTACTACAGTATTTGGAAAGAGATCAAAGGTGTTTATCAAGCTGTTGCACTTCAACTTTTCAGATAATCAGAAGGTGTTAAGAAAGAGAGGTATAGATAGAGTGAGAGGTTTATGACTTTCTGGTGAGACTTTTCTTGTTTCAAGCAAACATATAATATCAACAACAGAAAACAACTGGTTTGGCCATTTTGTCTTTAAATTACAAGACCATGTGAGAAATGCGGTAAATTTGTGCCTACCTGAGCAAACGGTGTCACAATCAAGTCATCTCCGTGTCTGAAAAAAGTTAGCAGAGTTATAAGTTAGGCATTACCAAAAATTTGCTGCTTTAACAGAAAAAAAATCAGGCGTTACAAAGCAGTATAGGTAACTCCAATTTTAGTCTTCTGCAGTTACACTCTATTATTGCTTCACACATTTTTGAAAAGCAAATATCAACCTAGTTATTGCCCCGCTGCCTGGCAAGACTATGGGAAGGTTGACAGCTCAGCCAGTTTCTGTGCTGTGGGTTGGGTAACTGACTGACCACGCAGGACTAATCTACAGACAGTTCCTCCCAAAGGATGGCAGTGAATGTTCCAAAAGTGACTCCACTGAGGGTTTCCAGCAGGCTTGTGAGGACTGAACAGAGAGGTGGATGACAGAGCAGCATGTTGCAGATGATTAAAAACCTAGTAAAACTTCCAAACTGACTGAGACTTCTGTAGTTATGGGGCGTGTAACCAGGGGTGTGCTGTCTCTGAGCCAACCTCACCTCCTCGGGAGTGATGTATGGACAAGGTGCCAGGATGACACACTGTAGGGCAAAAGGCAGGAAGAGAAAGTGGGGTTCCTTCTCTTACTCACGGAAAACTGCCACTTGAAATGGTTGTGAAAAATTCTAGCCCTGTCAATACAAGTAGACTGAGGGGCATAGAAGTAGTATCTGCAGCATTAAGGATATAGAGTCAAAACAGAGGGACATGAAAAATTTGGCATTTTCAGCTATCCAATCCAGTATATGGCAGCAATTAAGGTGAAAAGAAATTTTCCAAAGACAAAAATCCAATATTACTCTGTTTTTAATTTTCCTGTACTTTCCTGCAGTGAATTTATCATGATAAGTTACAATTTGCAATATCTAACAGAAACGACCATTGATTTAGTGCTATTTTAATGTTATTTAAGTTTAAGCATAAAATATGAGTTTTTAACATTGGATTTCAAGTCCATGAAAATCTAATTAGAAAAAGGCTGATTGTCATAGGTTACAATGTAAGATGTGCCCAAAAGTATGTATTCTATCACCATCTTCATAAGCTGTTAAAACCGCTGGGACAGTGCTCCCCCATCTCCTTCATGACTCACCCCTGGTAAACTCATGGGGATATCTTCTGTTAATGGGCCAGTTGTTGACACCAGGTGGGACAGAGTTCTTTATCTCTCCCATGACCCATCCTCCCTCCAGGGGTTATCTTCTGTTAATGGGCCATCGAGTCTTACCGCATGACTGATAAAGTTACATCATCCTGTTGTGAGGTGCTCCGCCCAGAGGGAGGGACCAAGCATTCCATCCTCTATGTAATCTGAGATTTCGAACATCAGAGCCAGCCTTTCCCACTGGATTGCCAGAGGACAAGAGCTACACAACCACCACTGGACTTCCCGAGGAGGACCAGACCTTTTCTACAAGATCACTGCTTCAACAAAACCACTTCAAAGAGAACTGCAGCTGTCATCTAATCAGACTGCTACCACCACCCTGCCCGGCAGGGTGCCAGGTCGTACCCTGACTCTGTCAGGTTAAACCAGTGTTTCTGTATTGTTGCTTTGTTATAGATATATATATTAGTAAAAGAACTGTTATTCCTACTCCCCATATCTTTGCCTGAAAGCTCCTTAATTTCAAAATCATAATAATTCAGAGGGAAGGGAGTTGCACCTTCCATTCCAAGGAAGGCTCCTGCCTTCCTTAGTAGACACCTGTCTTTTAAAACCTAGACACTGATAAACAGAGAAATGTGATTTGTTTTGACTTGCTACATTATTCTTATTATTCTATATACTGTCCACAAGACAGCAGTGGTTTGCAGACATTGCAAAAACCTAATTAAATAGCAGAATGAGCAACCTGTACCATTGTACAATCAGTCTGAAAGGATGAACCAAAACTTCCCAATGTTAAAGATTATCAGAATGTTTAATAACTGTGTAACCATTTTTACTATGATCTCTTTTATTCCTTTTGTAATAGAAGAATGTATTTTTAAACACCCTGTGGATGAAATCTGCACTTTGAACAGAGTCTTTGCAGGAGTGGTTGGAATAAGGTGCTGCTTCAGGTGAAACCACAGTCTCAGACTGGATGTAAAGCATATAAGCCTGACTCTCAGAACAAACCAAAAGAAATATGTCCTCCATGGCACTTTATTGCTCAGTGAAGTCAAATCCAATTGGGTATAATAGACGACGTGAATCAGCCCAGAGCATTAACAGGAGAGTTAATGACCAGCTGGGTTTAGTGCCTCTTTATGTTTTCAGTGGGTCATGAAAACATTGGCAAATGCCCTACACTATAATTTTAGATAACGGTTGCTTAATGAATTACACAAAGGCTTTAGCAGAAGATAAGCCAAATACCTTTTTTCATTTTTTTATCCTGTTCTCCACTGAAAGAGCCAGAGTGTGACTATGCTACTTCACTTCTAGGAAAATGATGCTCTTTGTCCTCGAGTTCTGTGAATTGGCATTATCTGATATGTGACAGCTGGCTTAAATGTTTCTCAGTAGTCCTTTAATTTCTTATCTTTTATAAAGGATATTTTTATTATTTGCACAGAGCTACTCCATGTTTGCTTCTGTTTTAACACTTAAAGGGGCCCAGTTCAAAACATAAACCCATTTTTTACTGATCAAGTCTAATGCCACATTTGGAAACTATGAAAGGGCAGAATTCTGAAGATGAAAGTGTTTACAGGTAGCGGCAGCACTGGACGAAGAACAATAATATTAAATTGTTTCTACCTGTAAATAAGACAATGGAGACATGGAGATCCTTCTAGCATCTGTCAGTGACAAACACTCTAAATGCCCAATATATGACACAAACACACAAAATATACATCAGTGCCCCCAAGTACCAGGCAATTCCTGATACATAGTTACTAACTGTTAAATTCAGATTGGCAAAAAAATATACAAATTAGACTGTCCTCCTCAAAATCTCCTGTGGGCTTCCTTATTGTAGATGGTACTTCTTCTTCTTCCTATTTAGCCTGTTTGCCACAGCTTGAATGCTGAAGCACTTATAAAAGGCAGCAGCTACATGTTCTTGGCTTTCTGCCCTGAAGGATCATATTTTTCTTTTATGTAAAATAACATGACCCACTTATCTCATTTTCAAACTTGATTCTACTTGAGCTGTTTCTGGACTGCATTTCACTGGAGAACACTGATATCATACTGTAGCTTGTTATTCTTTGAAAGAGGCATGATTCAGTAGTAATTTAATGTAGTGAAATCAAGCCAGGACCTAATTTTTTCACTTTTCAAATCCCCCTTGTGTCAAGAGAAACAATTCCAGAAATTATCATTATTTTCGTATATCTGATACTGAAAGTACAGGTGTCCACAGCTTTCACAAAATAGTTTAGCACTCACCAGACCCACTTGAACTGCAAAGCAATTGTAAAAGGTGGTGAGCAATCTTTGATTCACACTGGGTCAGAAAATCTGGACAAGGTGAGAGTGTTCAAAGAAGCTATGTTATTTTTTAACAGAATGCAAGAACATCTCATTCAAAATGCCATTGGTCCACAGTGTACTACAGTGTAATAAACACTACAGTGTATGAGTCTCCTCCTGTTTCTAGATGACATGGAAGCTGATGAGTGATTTCTTCTGGATTCTTGATTGGATAGTGCCACACATCTGTATACAGAAGCAGCAAGAGGAAGTGTAAATCCTGAATATGTCACAAGCTTCTAAATATAGCCAGAGGTATTAGCCTTTGAAGTTAGAAGAAATTGTTCACATCAGTGTTAGGCTCTGTTAACTAGAATGCCTGGCATACTTGTTTGCATCCTCATTTTTCAAAGGAAATACAAGCTTTAAAGCAGAATAATTTTCACATAGCCCCAAAATGTAAAATTATCAGTTCTCCACCATCAAAGAACATTGCTAAAACATGCACCAGCCCACATCAGATGAATGACTATTACATAAAAACCAAGCCAAATTTTCATTAGCAGACCAAAGATTATATACAACATTGCAAGCTATTTGCCACAGTAAAATGATGAAGCCTAGACTTCTGCAAATTTTTGTCTTTTGCTTCCTATTTCCTAGATGACATACTTGAACTCACACCATATAACCTATGCTGATCCCCACCCTGAAGATGTGAAAGAGCTGTATTAAGTCAGCTGTATTAAGTCACGTTAGTTGAACATGTTCAGCACAAAAGTTCTGCTTCCTTCCCTCAGGATTGGTATCAATTTGTCTCTTCTATCCCAATTACAGAACAGTAATTAACTTTTCCTCTATTAATAAGGAATTTAGAGATGCATGGACAGATAGAGAAGCAGGCAGGAAGATTAACACAAGGATAAGACAGAGTGACTGCATAACCTTTACTTCATAATTAAACTGTTATAATTTAATATAACACCTAATAAAAGAAGTAATTGGAGAGATATCCTACAGACCTGTCAGGATACAGTTTAGAAAGACTGGGTGTTTTTCATAGTGGACAGAAAAAACACAAGGTATCCATTAAGGAGAAGCAAATGCCAGGTCTTAGAGATCACGAGGAGTGTGAGGCACTTGCCACTGTGGAGCTTCACAAGGAAGGTCCTCTAGGTTTGTCTTTGTAAAAGCCATGGTAAGGCCACAGATTAATACTTTCTGGGTCTTTCTAGACATTCTAGACTTTCACATAAATACCAGGTGAGTGATCTTGAGGACCTGTATTGACGTTGTGAGATATAAACAGGATAAATAAAAGCTCTGTCTGACTTAAATAGAGGGGAAAAAACGTACAACACACACTTACACCAGTTTGACACAAATGTACCAGTTTAAAGTACGATCTTACTGGTTTTCCACACTCCTTCAATTGAATCAAAACCTTACTTACATCTCCAGGACAAGTACTGGCTGACAATGCCAGTCAGGCCTTAAATCCAACTGGCATAGTCCATGTCGATTTCTCTGGCTACAATCTTTGGACATAGGCCAATTGAAAGAATAAAACTGCCAACTGAATCGAAAAGCCCAAGAGGACAGTGGCTGTATGGAATTCCTGAATGATGCTCTACACCAAGAACTAATGCTTTCATCACATTGTCATATGAATTTACTCAGTTTTTAAAGAACTGTATGTGGGNTATACAATGTAAAATATAAGAAAGAAGATGAACGTTAAGGTAGTCTTCCGTTTACGTCAGAAAATATATGGCAGCCTTCTTTTGCAGTGTAAACATCTAGATTTGGATTGAACACAGCATGCGTTGATTTCTGTATACAAGGCTGAATCAGATGCTGTCCAATAGCGTGGCAGAAATACAGCTTAGATGAGACATTTGTGTTTTGTGTGCATATATGCTGGAACACAATTTTTACCACATACAAAACCGCAAATGAAAGACAGGGAATACGATAATACAGTACCCTAAATGCTAGGATTTTCTTCTCTGTCCCAAAAAAATCTTACAGTTGAAGCCAAATACGCACACACAAAACATATGAATTAGGTATGCTGAAGTATACACATTGCTCAGATTTGGATTTTAGCAGCAATGAAAGATGATTCTAGACTGCACCCTGCATCAGAAGCTGTGCTTTGAGGACAGCGAGCAGCAGTGGCTGCCTGCTCCATGCAGCTTGAGCTTTATCCTCATCATCTGCATTTGGAAAATTCAAACGGGCTGATTTGCAAAACTCATTTTGTGGAGTCAGAAATCAGAGTGCTCCAAGTCATCTTATTCTGCAGGAATAGCACTTAAGTCATTTCATCTCAGTTTTTAAAGACTTTGAGAAAAATTTTCTAGTCCTGAGACAGCTTAGGCCTTGCTCAAAAAGCCAAGACTAAGTAAGTGGCAGGTCTTAATGTTTATCCCACATTATGAAAAGGGGTTACAGCTTTTCCTAGATAACCAGTGAGTTATTAGAGATTTGCATCTCTTTGAAAGGGTAAGAGCAATCTGAAGGATTATCAGGCATCTAAGGCAGGGGCTAGAGACTATGACACTGTGGGCAGGCTGGGATATAGGGCTGAGAGACCAAGCAATTAAAATTGATGTTGGAGTCATGAGCTATAGAGGAGGGGGTTGTTTTTCCCAGAGCACTTATTTATTTCTGTGAACATGTACGTAAGAGGATTGTTAAAAAGAGCTACTTGAAACCACAGAAATTAGAGCCTGAATGAAGCAGACTCTCATCAGCTATTGTCTGAGTGTTTCAGAACACCACAATTTTCTATAACACTGTGTAGTTATGTCCTCCTGATACATCTATCTAATTCAGCAACACAGCTTGCCCTAATTAGTAAAACAGTATTGCTGTAATATTGGGAGTTCAGTACAGTTAATTTAATTGAGCTTAACCAGATGAAGCAGGATTGGCTCAGAAAAGCCACAGTACCTGAGAGGTCCGTTATCACAGCCGAAAGAAATGCTGGTTATAGTAATTCTACTTGGACTCTCTAACTAGCAAGTGAGATTTAGAAAGACACACTAAAAGGAGAAAAAAATTTCTCCAGCATAAATGTCACTAGTAAAAACTTCAGATATATGTATTTCCAAAGATCCCAATTGACATCATAGGGAGCACAAATCCAGTTACTCCATTACAACATCTTGATGAAGAAAACAAGTCTTGTCTGCCTTATAATCAGAGGTCCAAAAAAACCCTCAAAAGAAATGTGGATTATTACATTTGGCTAATACACATATGCTATGTATTAAAATACCTGCAGTTTTCTAGATAAAACTAATATTGTATACCAGAAAGTACTTTAATTATTCATGTCACCTTTTTAGCATCTCAGGTTCTAATGATACACTTGATTAGGCTTGAAAGAAGCCTTTGAATACCTGGAATCTGCCCTGTTGCAGTCATCAGTGTTAAGTTACCCAAACTGCAATATTAATTCAAGCTGAACTGCATTAGCACCCGAAGTGGGAAACTCTCTCAAGGCTTGGAAAGACAAAAGGACTATGTCTGTTACTGACTAAGGAACTGGAAATGAACAGTGTTAGCAATTCTAAATCAGTATTTTGAGGTTTAATCCAGGCACTATTAGGTAGAATTATCTGGCTACCTGTGCACCTTACTGTGCCTCAATAGCCCCCTTTCACAGTGTCTGTGCTTTTGAGCAGATTAAAAAAAAATATTTTGCTGGGTGACAAGGGTAACTGCAGGTCTCGGTGATAGTAATCTAATGAAGATTCAACAAATCCAGAAGCTTCATTCAGAATTGGTAGATGACCTGGAATCAGAATAGGTTGATAACTCAGAAAAGAGGAAATATTACTATTTTTTCCCATTCTGCATAATATGCTGTAGGAACACTACAAGGCTTCTTCCATCTACCATGAAAGTCTCCTAACACCTTTGGAAGAGTTTGAGGACCACCAAGACCTTTTATGTCAGACCCAGCTACTTCTTTTCTCAGAAGCTTAAACCTTTTCCAAAGAGACTGCACTCAGATATCTGACTTGTGTAATCTGCCTGAGGAAATCACATAGGTACTGTGATGGACCATCACAGTAGGATGCCAGCATGATGTGTAACATACATAAACACAGATAACAGGAGAAATCATTCGTATCATATTGCCCTAGTCATCTACCTAGCTTCAATGTTTTAATCCTGTTATGATACAGCAAAATGTTTAGCTCACAGGAGAACTGTGGGCAACTGAGCAGCTGGCCTCTATTAAGTCTGACAGAATTACTCAGTCCTGAAGGAAAAGAGATGGCTTTGCCAGAGTGTTTCACTGCTATAGGTGGTTTTCCTTCTAAAATCAGAAGGTAGTCTGCCTGGGGGTAACTGAGGCAATGGCAAGGGAAAAAAAGCTGCTGCAGTGTGAGGCTTTGGTTTGTGTGTTGGAAGAGAGGCTGGATTAAGCCAGAGGATATAGGACTTTGAACGAGAAAAATGCTGAAGTCCAGAGGAGTCCAGGCCTATTCAGCAGTGCCACTGTTGGACTGTTCATACAACCAAAATCGTCATTTAGCTATATTAAGGCAGCAAAGCAAACAGGCATGAGAGACTACAGAATAGTTCTGTTTTCTGCTCAGGTTCGAGAAAATTAGTGACTGTGTGTACATACATGACTGGAAGCAATCAAGTTAGTGCCACTTAATGAGTTACTATTAGTGAGTTTTGATTGCATTAGCTGACACATATAAACTCTTACCTTGTTGCAAATGAAAATGAAATGTGTTGCCTGGAACTACTTTTAAGCATCACGCATTTGGTTGCTTGCTTGTCCCTGTCCCACATGCAGCAGTGTTTAAAACTGGTATGAATGTATTAATTCCGAAGAATATGACTACATGACTTTCCATGTGAGCCTCCTACTGATGCAGGCTGAAAGAGTCCCTCTTTAAAAGAAATAAGAGAACTGCTGAAAACAAGGCACTTACGCAATGCAACCCAGCCTGAGAGAGCTTGCTATTATAATGCCAGCCACAGATAGCTTCAAGGTTTACAAAAAAGTGGTCCCTTAACCAAATTCAAAGGTTCCTAATTGGATGTATGTAAGAAGAAACGAGCTGACTTCAAGAAAAAAAAGAAGTTCAGAATTCAGACTGTACATTTTCAGGGATTGAACACTACAGCTAACTGAACATTAGTGCCAATAAAAGAATTCACAACATTCAGTTTGTGCCCCGAGGGGTGAAATGACAATTAATGTGTTTTGGAATAAATTTGACCTGTGCACGTATGTGATGACTGGGCTGGAAAAACAGTCTAAAAATGATCCCCCCAAAACATTCAAGTCCCTTTTTACGAAGCTTCCTTTCTTCACACTGCTTCCATCCTTCAGTATTGCAGGCACACAAAATGCACACATCCACCCTCTCCTCCACTGCAGATCAGTGTTCCAAGCCCAGGGAGTAATGGTCTTGTGATGCACCTGAAATCCCAGCTAAGAATTGGGTTTGGTACCATGTTTTTAAGAACACGCTACCTTTGCCTCAAAAGGTGTAGGAATTCAGTCTGTTTTGGCTAGCACATGAGCAGTAATCTGTTATTTTCCTTCAAACATCCATTATTTCCAGAGGAGGGAAGAAAAAAGCCTAACACATTAAAAGTGTTTAAAGGGGAAATGATGGTTTAAAAACTGAGAGCTATGTTTGGAAACTTGTAAGGTTTTAGCAATCTCGCACAAAACCAATAATGATTCTGTATTGATTGAAAGCAAATAAAAAAAATTTCCATTTCATCAACGGAAAAGTCTCCCCTGAATAAAAAGCAGATGAAGTCTTCTCAACGCAAAAATACTTTTTTTTGTTTTACAGCATAACCAATTTCCTTATCAACAAATGAAGTTAACACAAATTTATTTTTCAACTTTAAGCTAGTTGAATTCTAAGTTGAGTTCTTTGTTTTGAATTCCACCTGTGAAATGTGTAAAACGACTGGAAGGGACAGAGTAATCTCTTTTTTTTCCAATTTTTTTTCTTGTTTATAAGTCAAAAAGATATTGTAAGTGACTTGAGAATTATGTAGATTAATTGAAGCTGCAACCTCAAAACTTAATTTAAGGATCTTAAAAACAGAAAAGCAAAACATAATGAAGCAAAATATTCACATGTTTTTCCTAAATTGAAGTAGGTACATTTCTTTCCATGAACAAATAAATGTCTCAAGCAATTTAATGTATCTTTTCATTAAAATTTGTTTCTAAACAGAGTCATACACAGAAAATGCTTCTTAAAAAGTCTTTTTAGATCAGGCTGGAGTTTCAAGCTTAACTGTCTTATTTCAGACAGTAATACCCATGATATAGTAATATCAGAGATTACTAGAAAAGAATGTGATACGTCAAGTGGAATTTCAGCAATTTTTCTGGAGAAAAGACAATTATTTCTAATTTGCTAAACTGAGGTGCAATTACTTCTCTCAGTAACTGTCTGTCTTGTCTGTTGTCCTAGAATCTTGGCCAGCACTTTTCAGGTAAAAAGGGATTTTTTTTCCCTAACTTAAGATTTATACTCACAATATTTATTAATAAAACCAGACCTTACTGGCTCAGAAACAAAAGAATAAGCTTGCCTTAGAGGACGAGAAAGTGTATCTTCTGTAGTTAAGGGAAAATGTCCCAAAGTAAACTGCATCCTCTTAATATTTCTTCTATCAGAGACAGCAGTAGAGGGATGCTGCTGTATTCAGAAGTTACAGAGTAGCAGTAGGTTGTCCAGCTCAGGGAATGGGGGTATGGTGGCCATTTAACAGATCACCACACCAGTGACCCTGCAGTTCCCCACAGTCGGTGTTCCTCAGCTCCTTTATATCATGGAAGCAAGTTTTAAAAGAAATCAGCAAATTTTGTGTAATAATACTAGTTAGAGCTTACAGTGATAAGCTGATGAAGAAAACAGTGCTGAGCCTCTCTAAAGAAGGCTGTAAAACTGCCCCCCAGCAGCTGCTTTTTTATGAGTGAGGTTCAGTTGGCCAAGTCCTGAGAAGACAGGATGTTATGTCTCAGCTGTGTGCTGAGACCTCGTGGAAATGGGAGAAGAACAGACTGAAGTGAGAGGTCAGAAGACATCTTCTTACACTCAAGACACAGTGGAGCTTGGACAGACTTGTCTACTGAGAGTGTCTTGGTCTTCTGGTCTAGACTGCTATCCTCTGGTCTGCTTCTTCAAAATCACAGAAGGATTATATGTTTTCTCCCTTCAGAGTGGCATAAAACATGGGCTGTGATGCAGCAGTGTGCAGCTTATTGTTTTGTTTTTTTTTTTTCTAGGAACCTATTTTTTAATCTGATTAGAGACCTGGGTTTTGCTAAAACAGAAATTCTCTACTAATTGGATCTCTTGCTCCATTAACCAGGGCAGTGATCCCTTAACAAAAACAGCATAAAAAGTGTTACCACTTCTTCCTGCATTTGCAAGTTCTGGGCAGCCGCAGCAGTTCAAACAAGTCAGCATTATGTGATCAGGTCATCTCAGCAAGACATCCACAAAGCTCTGTGCTCCTCTAGTGTCTTCCAGTGTAGGCCTGACAACTCTTCCTGTAATGATTTTGCACATCTTTCAGCTAGGTACTGTTCCCTTCCGCCTCTGTGTTGCTGTTGGGAAATTTGGGGGGTTTTTGTTTTCTGTTCTTTATTCTCCTTCCCTTTAAATTCATTTTCCTGTCTTTCATCACAGGTCCTGTACTATAATTCCTCATATTGTCTACTACCCCTCACTCCCTCACTCAGTTTCTTCTTTTTCTCTTTCACATCCTTATTTCTCTGCTGGAAATCCCATAGAGAGGCTTCACAATACATCTGTGATCATCTGCCTTGGACCTTGCATCTTTCTGTCTAAACCACCCACCTCTCCAGTTCACAAACTTTAGCAGTTTTTCTAATCTCTGTATATAATCTCCATGTCCTGCTTTTATTATTCCCAAAGTCCATGTTATTTCTTCCAAGGGATAACTGAAACAATGTTACTGACCCCCACTCCATTTTCTGTACTTTTCCTTTCTTACATTCAGCTGCTTTTTCTGCCTCTCTAACTGAACCTGTATTTGTCCCACTAACCTTCTCTCATCAAAGTAGCCTTGCACTCTTCCTGTCTTTTATTCTTTTCCTCAACTAATTCATCAAAATGTACTTTGGATTCTCTGATTTTAAAAAAAATTTCCACCTGTCCCTTCTCTGCCCAGGTTTCTTTACTTTCCATCTCAATTCCCTAAGTGAAACTCCCTTTGCTTTCTCTGTGAGGTTTACTACTTTTTGAGCAGTGACTCACATTGTACCTTCTACTGGATAAAGTATTTAACTGTATTAGTCTCTTGGTTATCATCTTATACTTTGACGTTTTAAGTTGTTTGTAGCAGAGCCTATCTTTTCATTTTGGTTTTGCAA
This sequence comes from Platysteira castanea, assembly GCA_013397175.1. Classification (NCBI taxonomy): domain Eukaryota; kingdom Metazoa; phylum Chordata; class Aves; order Passeriformes; genus Platysteira; species Platysteira castanea. Next base: position 315,292 of record VYXC01010452.1, on the reverse strand, counting down.
ACAACTGAGCACAACTTGTTCCCTTCCTTGGCTGGAACTGCATACATAATAAATAATGACAGAATGAATTCAACATTTTAGCACTGCCATCCACTGGCTGTCTTAACATGACATTCCACATTTGACTAAAATCTTAAAGTATTGCTTTTGTTGCTGCTGACTGGAATGTATTATTGTAAGTTCAGTATTTGAGAGTAATGGAAATGTCAGAATTCTTTATGCTCTATTCCTTTCAAATACAAGACATATGCCTTTTGCTTTCTCTTTTTCTTTACAAAGTGAAATACTGAGACTGGTTGAAGAATCAGGGGATCTAGACTAAGCTGCCATGTACTATTAATCCACTTACACTACCTGAACGATGAGTATATTTTGTAATACATATTGTTCATATTTAAAAGACAAAAGATACTTAAGCACGTATATAGAGGCAAAAGGGAAATAGGACAATTTGGTAATAACCTCAAATTTGTGTACTTCCCCTGTCAACCCTTTCATCTTCCACCTCATTCAGCAATGTCCTGAATCAGAGTTGTTTCTTTATTTTAATAATATTCAGTGGGTTTCCTTTCCATGATTATATTCAGCTTATCATTGCTTCTATACATAAGGACTTTTGTGACTTTTTTTTTTCCTTGCTACTTTATCTTTTTAAACTTCCCCCTCTTTTATTCCTTGGCTTTCTTTCACTTAATTTCTGTGATACAACCAAGCTTATTATAGTTAGGCTTACTGATAAATGATTAATGTTCCACAGTTAAAACAACTTGCCTTTTACATTTCCTAATGTGTTCCGCTCCTAAACAGTGGCAGGAGTATTTACCTTCTTTGTACAAAAGTTCATCTGTAACAAGAGACTGTGAAAATCTATGAAGATGTGAGGTCAAATAAATTTTATATGTAAATATGTTTCCAGAAAAGTTTGAAAGGAAGAATAGATAGGGAAAAAAAGGGGAAAATGTGTGCTGTTTCAGTAATTATATTGTTTATCCAATTTACTTCCATGTGCTGAAAAATTATCCAAAATTCTAGGAAATGAAGTGGATTGTGAGTTCAAGGATGGAGCACTAATTGAATTCTTCATTGAAATGACTCATCTAAGCAACAAAATCAGCTGAATTGTCCTCCTGAATGTAAAAATCTTTACAAATGTTATCCTGACACAGGTGCCATACTAAAAGCTTGACTCTTCTCCTTCTAAAATAAGGATATCTATCAGAGGAAGGTTTGCTGGAAGGGGGGTACTATTTCCAAGAAAAATGGTTTTTTTTTAAATAACAAAGCAAGATGAATTGCTCTTGTTCTAACCCATTTTGTCTCAACAAAAATTGGTCACGCCTGGCACAAAGCTTACCGAGTACTTCAATCTACAGAGCTTAACTGAGTCATGGACCTTATACTAACCCTCTCTAAAGGCAGGAATTTTTTCTTGCCTTGACACTCTACACAGAAAAAGAGCTATAATTAAAAGAAATAACAGTTCTAAAAATTATATAAGCTGAAAAAAATAAGAGTGTTCATTTATGACTTCAAGTTAAATGTCAGCTTTGATTTCACTCGTTATTATGAAAATCCTTATTCTTTTTTGCATCTACTCTTATTCTTTTAAACAGGATATCAATATGTCTTTGCTGCATTAAAAAACAACATTCACTGAGGTATTCTGACGAGACTGATCCTTTATTTTAGATACATATTTGAACTGTAAACACCAATTTGGCCACGAAATTTGGAGCAGTTTAGGCAAAAACCCAATCAAACAAAAAATACATATTAATTTCTCCTACTTAGACGTGAATAGAAGATGGAACATTTAAATATTTTTGGTGTATTACAAATAAACAGAGATTTGCATCTGAGTTCCACTACCCATGCAACCTGGGGTCCACATATACTTGAAAAGTATGAGTCACAAACAGAAAATACACACTTCACAGAATAGTGAAAGAAGACAGAATAAGTTTACAAAGGCCTTTTGTTAGACTTTTTTCTTTTAGCTAAGAGGACATTTGAAATAATTTTTTCTCTCTCAAATATATTATTTTCTGCCAGCTGGTAAATCTTTTCTCTAAAAACCTAAAAGACCCCTGTTGTAAATACATAGAATCTATTTCTTAATATCATGAAGAAGCCTAAATTGAGTTTGTATTTTTTCTCTTGAAAATAACTTAAGAGCCAGAATAGGTCTCCTTATTGTTTTAGTATACCAGTATTGACTGTCATTATTATTCTGTCAAAGCTAATAAAGTGAAAAAACATGTCAAGTACACCCTCATAATATCCTTCAAAAAGTTGCAGGAATAAGTATAATTTTTATTAAAGAAATAGACAAACAATTTTCCATTACTTCACTGGCATAAGTGATTACTATCTTTGATTTTCCAAAAAAAAATTCTTGTATCTGAAAAAGTGTGTCTGTTGAACAAATTATAGAGTAGAAGTATTTTATAAGGTACTTACATATCACTGGCAATGGAGGAATTCCTGGACATGGACTTTGGAGACAGATCATAATCACTGTCTGACCGGTAAAGGAAAGACTCCCTACGTTGACTGTGGACAAAATTTGCCTGCAGAATTAGCCCTGACCCAGGGCTTGTCATGGGATCCAAGGGACTTCGTCCTGATGATGTACCATTGTCTACATCGAAACTGCAAAAAGAAGAGAAAAAATTTTATGTCATTGACCTAAGAATTTTAAAATTTAACAAACACCCTTCTGACAAAATTATCACAGTTAATTGCTTCTTTATAGTAATGGGGAAACAAAGACTGGGTCATGACGAGTGCTATGAAAAAATGTGAGGCAAAAAAGAGAGGTACTTAAAAATTACTGATAAACAAAAAAAACCTCCAAGTCTGAAGGAAAAGAAATTTGTCAGACAAAATCCCCATGCTATTAGGAATACAGGAAGCTTTATACTTCTCTGCATGTAGAGTATCCATGAGCTCTATACCAGAGGAAACATGATGTTTCATTATTTAATTCTTCAGGTCCCATCACTCCTAAGCTGGACCCCAATTACCCTGTCTCCTCCCACTGTTACGGCAGTTGAGGGCTTTTTTCTTATTGAGTACCCAACCCCGGTATTTTGTTACTACAAGAATATTTAAAGAACATACTTTATCTTATCCCAATAAGCAAAGGGCTGGCGTGGCATTAAGGCATATGTGTGTGCTTGGGCACATCTGCCTGCATTAAATTTGCTGTTTTACAAACAGATTGAATCAATGAGTCCTTTGCTCATGGCCAAGCAGCAGAACTTCTGTAGCCGCTTGTGTCTTTGAACCACACAGTTTAGATCCAGCACTTTTGGTTGTTGTGCTTGGTATGAAGTGTGGTAAAGAGGTTTATCATTCCTAGAGAACACTTTTCTGACAAAAGGCTCAAAGACAAGGGAACAGAAAGAAAGAGAAGGGGAGAGTAGATGCTGTTTCACATAGACAGTAATGTTTCCACAAAAGCCTTTGAAAATCAGTGCAAAGACCTTGAACAGGAGTCTGCAAACAATTAAACACTCGTACAGGGGGTTAGTGCTGAGACAACATGTTCAGAGCAACCTGTGATGCTTGGCAGCCCTACAGCTGCATTTGGTACTGTATGGAGGGTTTTTGCAGCATGTGGCTTCATTTTTGGATGTCTTGTGGCATGCAGTCTGAGAGGCTACAAGTGTGTGGATTAGCAAGACTAAGTCTCTAGGCTCGCTTGCCATACTAATAGGGACATAAAAAACACCACTAAAGCATTTACCAGTGAGGGACGAAAACCTGATCTTTCATGTGATTTTTTAAACATGGATAAGTGCTAGCACCATATTATGCATTTTTCCTGAACTCATATAAAGTACTCATTTAGAAAATGGTTTCATTTGAAGGACACACACAGGTTTCCAGTTACAGATAATGACAACAGAAACGATGCAGTGCAAGTCAGCTGTTGATTAGGCTTCAGCCTAGCACAGCGGTCACAGCTGGTACATGCCACTCTGTACCAGCTTGTTTTATCTACCGTAGACCTGAGGTTTCAATGAGTTGCCACTTCAACCCTTTGCTGAAGTGACAGCATTCCCATGACCTTTTTTTCCTTTGTTAAATGAACTAATCAAAGAAACATCTTGCTTATTTTGACACAGATGCACACTGCCTAGCAGATGATGGATTTTTGTTTCATGATTTATTTCATTGTTTCTTTGTTACTTTGCACATATTTCTGGAACTGCAAGCTTACTGCTACATTCAGACTATATTATTTTCTTCGTATTCACCTCATACAGTTTGAATGTAGAAAAGCAAAAGTAGTTGGTTTGTTTGCTTTCCTTAAAAAAAAATAAATACAGAAATTATGATAAAAAAACTTCAGGAGACCATGTAATTTAATTCTCTTTTCACTCTAGTTTTCAGAACAATTACCTGTCAGTAAATCCAAACACATACACTTCTTCCCAGAACTGATTTAATTTGGTTATGCCTGTATACTTTTTTCTGTGTCTTTAAATGTACTACTGCATTATCAGTCTTACTAAGAAAGCTTAAACCATGAGACATCAAATAAGAATTCTGCCACCAGCCTTCTAGGTGATCTTGGACTATGCAGATCTCCTCTTTGACTTTCATTTTCCCTGTTTGTTGCATCTTTGTGATCACTGCAAGATCTGCTCACAAAAAATATTTGAGAATGTTTTAGAAAGGGCAAGATACCATGAATGCTACAGTAAAAGGTCCTTGGCAGCTTGTAGTGTCATTAGTTCATAACCATATTACCACTGCTACTAGCATAACTACTGTTAATTGCTATCAATCCATATCTTTTAGCTTGAATTCCTAAATATTGAAGGAGCACAAAATTATCACAATTGTAATGAAGGCTTTATCTCATCACATCCAAATTTCATTTCAATATAACATTTATATTTCATTGCCTGAATATTTTTTCCTCTTTAAAGAGTTTCAAGAAACACAAACTCCTAATCAATACTCAGTCTGTATATTTTCTTTTTCTACTGAGGGCAGGAGGGCAGATAATTCCTGCCATTTTAGATAAAATAGAAGACAATAATTTTCTCCAGTGCTCAGTAAGAAGACAATAGTTTAGTCCTGTGCTCAGTAAGACTAATTTCTGCAACAGAAGTATCATTTCAAATACATATAAGCTTGCCTGGCAACTTTAAACAAAAGTTAAAAGCTGGATACAAATAAATGAAGATAAATGTAAGTCCCTCTTGCAGGAGGAAAATTTTAAATATATAGTGAATACTAAATTGATTTCTTTAACAGTGGACTTAAATATTCAACTGATTCAAAAGTATTCCATTGGATTAAAGGAATATGGTTTTATTTGTAGATACATTTTATTTTCTTCACCCCCCCCCCCTTTTGTGGATATTGTATGAATATTATATTACCA
>VYXC01010452.1:277556-309877 GCA_013397175.1 Platysteira castanea | reverse complement strand
TTCTTCCAGTCAGAAACTAAGGCAGGCTTCTATGAATGATTTCACTGTCAGATTGTAACATAGTGAATTTTTAAAATTTAGAAGTCTGTTAGCTCGAAGCGTAGTTTCACCAGCAGCGAGAGCTCCTTTGGTTTGCACCACCAGATAACCACAAGTTTGTGGAAGACATTGCTGTTGCCACAGGAACTTTATCCTGTTGTACTGCGTGGTGACCACTAGATGGGTGTAAAAAGTAATAAAAAGGATCCAAATAGATCAGCTGGATTTGCCATCATGCTGTTCCGAGAATACGTCCTTTACAAAAGTATGCATCAAGAAAAAAATTATTCAGTTCTACAAAGGAGAGTGTGACTACAGCACTGTTTTCCCAGAAACCTATGTTTATATTAAAAAGTTTCTGAAATGTTATAGCAGTTAAATGTCTTGTGTAGATCTTTTTGAGACATTTGCCAACACTTTCAGATACAAAAGCTTGTAGAACTCCAAATCAAAACAAGAGTTATTAAAATGAAAATCATATAATTTTTTTCTTTGCCAGAATCACAAGTCTTATTTTCAAGAAACTGTAATTTTGACTACACTGCACCAAAAGAAGAGAGAATCAGAATGGGGAATTGAACAATTTCACACCAGTTCTTTGCTCTTTCTTGTTACATACACTTAAAAAAACCCAAAAGTTTAAGACACAAAATAGGATAGACTCTTTAACTTGCCTGAACAGAAATTGCAAAAAGCCAACCATGCTTGCTTCATAGTTATCTTTCCACTCCCCATAAGTTTTAAGCCACAACAAGAATATGTTGTGAATTGGAAAGAACAGAGAAATACAACATCTTCATGGAAGCTGTCACTAAAGAGCACAGGACCTGTTTTGCTTTCATTTCCCAGGCAGTAAGCAGCACTTGAAAGACAGAATTTTACAATATTGCTCTGCAGCCAGCTCTGGGCACTTTGCGTAATGCACACAAACTGGAACTGCCTTTGGTGACTGGAGCATTTGGCACAGACATCATGGAATTTTACACGTTCAATGAGATTTGCTGCAGCTCTGGAGTTGCCAAAGCCATGAAAAGTCAATGATAATTCAGCAACTTTTGTGTCTGCATTTTGACAAAATGTTTTAAGGCATTAGTGGATAGTGTTTATCTTTAGAGCTTGCCTTCAGTGTTCAATGATGACAAACATGATATGAGATGAATTTCAGAGGTTTTTTCTTTGTTTGGCTATTCATCGTGTTTGCACTTCTTGCCCACTTTCTGTTATCCAGGCTCTGTACTAAGATGGGGACAAAAGCAAGTGATTTGTAAACATTCATGGCTGATCTTCCCTGTGCTCCTAACAGGAGATGTAATAATAACACCATAAGCAAACTTTAAGAAGATTATTAGAGATCTCCTTTGGACAATATTAGGGCTCTGTGACAAGAACAGGAGAGGTTCTGGATCCTGAATCGCAGCAGCAATTCTTCATTGTAAATGACTGCACAGCTTCTTTGCTTATTGAAAGAAACCCTTTGCAACTTCCTTTCGAGTCCCTAAAGAGTGGTCTCCTACTCTCTGCAAGGCTGCTGAAAGAAAAAAAGTGGAGGCCTGCATGTAAAATACAGGTTTAAGTTACATGAGGAATAATGGCATCATATCACTTATGCCCAAGAGTTTGTAATTAAGGCTGAATAGAAAATCTTTGTGTTGGTTTTCCTTAGTACTGAGAATTTAGCATTAATCCTGAAGCACTTTGGAGGGGTTATTTTCTTTTGGTTTTGTGTGGTTTTATTTTTAGAGAAATAAGTAATAGTAGGAGAGAGAAGGAAATAAATTTCACCCTAAAATAAAGAACTTACTAGACTTTTTAAGAATTCAAATTGTGCTCCTGATATTCCCCTTTAAGTGTCTCCTCACTTTCATCTTATCTTGGAAACTACAGGAAAGGAGAGACAAATTAATTGAACCTCTGGGGACATCTTATTTTTTGAGGCCATCTTTAACATTACAGAGGGACAAGCAAGTTCTAGAGGAGCAATGTTTTTCCCCCATCAAAGGAGTCCATTGTCCTAGTGTCAAGCAATCTCTCCAGCCATCTGTTCTATGACCTACATACACATGTCAATGTCCTCACTTCCAAGAAGTCATGTCCTGTTTTTTCACCTGGTAGCACAATCCCAATATTACACAAAATAGGTGCATTTGGTATAGCAGCTGTAATTCACTGAAATTATCACAGAAGACCTTCCCTGAAGCAACTAAGCAACTCCCTTTGAACAGGATCTAATTTAGAGTAAAAGCAAGGTAATAAAACAACAAGGTTCCAAGGAAAGGGTAAACTCTTTATTGTTTGTGCCCCAGGACAGGAGCCCACCTCTGGAGAAGGAAGCCTTAGCAACTGGAGAAAGGGAAGGATTGGAAGCTGCCTTCAAAAGCAAAATCTGAATGTATTGCTTGGATTGCTTCAGATTTAAACAAGCCGTGGGCCAACACAGCTCGTGGCACGCACCATGAATGTGCAGGATTGTAGAGAAAGGCCACAGTGTGCCTGTATCTAAGATTGCTCGGTAGGTCTTTGTGACTTCATTTGGGCCTTTTTATTGCTTATTAATAAACGAAGCACTAAATTGTGCCAGCAGCTTGGGTGTCCCCTTTTTCTGCCAGACATAGTTACCCCTAGATGACAGATGAAACTTTAGAATTTTCTTTATCAGAAAGAAATAAGTTGTCACTAATCTGACCCTGCCACAGGTTCCAAGAAGATTTTAGATGTTGAATAGGCTAACGTGAAGCATCAGAAAAAAACCAAGTCAAACTAAATCAGTGGACTTATATAATTGAATAGCAGGCTAATTCTTTGTTTGAGATCTTTCAAAATGTTTCCTTTCTGACGGTGTCTACCCAGTGATGAAGAAGAATCAGATCTGGTTTTCTCCTTTCTGTCTGTCTTTTCCCCCAAGACTAGTTAAAAACAAAAACAAAAATAAAAACAAAAACCAACCAAACCAAACCAAAAAACCCAAAACAACAACAACAAATCCCCCCAACAAAAAAACCAACCAAAAAAACCATACACACACACACACACAAAAAAAAAAACCCTCAGTAAAAAGAGGGAAGAAAAAGAGAAATATTTATATTGATATTTTAGAGGGAATATAATACCTATTCTCTATATTTGAAGAAAGAAATGTTTATATGTGAACTGGTATTTTGATTTTCTTTGTAGAAATGTTAACAAAAACTTTTGCCTTCCATTATTTAAAATATTTCCAGTCAATTGTAACTAAATGATATTAAAAGGAACATATGATCTAAATCTGAATTTTCATTTACCACTGTAGAATTCAAGCCAACTATCTGCTTGTGGCTTTGAGTTTCCAGTTAAGCAATTCAGAAAGCAAGCCCTATGATTAACTCCATATTTAGAAGTGGTGTGGATAGATTTTCCAGTATCAAAATGCCAAGCAAAAGAGTAAAATGTGACATTTCAGGATTTTTTTTTAGCAGCAGAACTTGGCTTTTGCTCTTGGCATAACTGTTTTTAGAAGCAGTTGAGTGTAGAAGGCTTAATATTAGGTCTAAAATTAAAAGACTTAATATTAAAAGCCCAGGAAACAGACAGATAGAAGATGTGTAGGATAAAAAACACAATGAAGCAGACTGGTTTGTGAGAACTGGTCTACTCAAACATGTTAACAAAGGAACTCTGACTCTCTACTTATCTCCTGTGTCATGATTTTCTACCAACTATCTCAGGAAATCCAATCTCTCAAAACTAACTGCTTCATGTTTTGTTATGAAGTTTCCAAGCAAGGAGTTTCCTGTGATGACTATTCCATTTCTTTGCTTTTTTGCATTCTAGTTTAGCTTTGAACAGTTTCCTGGTACTCAACTGAAGATGTGCTTTCCACAGTGTCACCTCATTATTCTTAATTATACCTCAGTGGTCTATCCATTTGGCATGAAACACTTTTTTAAGGCACCTATTAAATCAAATCGCCTGTTGTGCTCAGCCGTACTGGGATTCCCTTTGTGATTCCTTTTATTTTTTAACTCAGAGAGAATATCATCCCTTATCTGGCAAGTTTTATTCTCTAAACTTGGCTCTTTGCAGTGAACTTCTTTCTACTAATGTGATGTTCAGGTAGAATTCCAGATTCCAGATCCTATCACATTGACTCGATGTTTCTTTGAAGCTGAAATAGTTGTCTTATTTTTGTATAACAACAACTCAAACAAAAAACAAGAGAAAAGAAATGCAAAATAATTTCCAAGAAATGTGGTAATCCATTCATGCTTCTACTAGATTTAAGTCACTTTGTATGGTTCTTCTGATCTAATAAATCTAATGGGACTATTATTACTACTTTTAGTTAACAAAAAAAGCCACCAAGACATGAATTCTTTTCTCCAGTGCTTCTGCTAAAATCTGTGGCAGCTTGACATCTGAATGTGAAAATCTGCAGAATATGTTGAACAATCAGGAGTATTTTGGGCAATCTGAGAAAAAGAATCTTGAAAAACAGAACCACTTGACCCAGACATAAGAAAGACTAAGCAGCAAGCCCTGGGGCTCTCCGAGTACCCCACAAGCCTGCTGGTCCCTGCCACCCCTGTATGCCCTTGCTGCAGGTACCCATTAATTGCACTTCTAGGAGTGCAGTCTCAGCTGGACTGATGGTTCTCCACTCTATGACTGTCATTACTTCATTACAGTCTGTCTTACCAGCATTCACTTAAATCACACCATATTCTATGGGTTTATGATTCTATGATCCCCAGGGATGGAGTATCCACAACTTCCCTGGGCAACCTGTTCCAGTGCCTCACCACCCTCACAGTAAAGAATTTTTCCTTATATCTAGTCTAAACCTACTCTCTTTCAGTTTGAAGGCATTCCACCTTGTCTTGTCACTACATGCTCCTGTGAATGGTCTCTCTCCATCTTTCCTGTAAATTCCCTTTGGGTATTTGAAGGCTGCAATCAGTTCACCCCAAAGCCTTCTCTTTTCCAGGCTGTACAAACCTAATTCTCTTAGTATTTCCTAATAGGAGAGGTACTCCATCTCTCTGATCATCTTTGGGGCCTCCTCTGGACTCTCTCCAGCAGTTTCATGTCCTTCCTGTGCTGGGACCCCAGATCTGGGTGCAGCACTGCAGGTGGGCTCTCACCAGAGCAGAGCAGAGGGGCAGAATCCCCTCCCTGCCCTGCTGGCCGCGCTGCTCTGGATGCAGCCCAGGACACGTTTGGCTCTCTGGGCTGTGAGTGCCCATGGCTGGGTCATGTCCAGCCTCACAAGTCCTTCTCTCAGGGCTGCTCTTGATCTGCTCATCTCCCCCAGTCTGTGTTGATATCAGGGGTTGCCCTGACCCAAGTCCACCACCTTGCACTTTGTCTTACAAAACTTAATGAGATTCCCATGCACCCACTTCTTGAGCTGGTCCAGGTTCTTCTGGATTGCAGAAATACTGAACAACCTTCAAACCCGTTTTTAAAAAGTCACTTTACCTAATTCCTTTAAGAAATTCAAGAAAAACTGTTTTTCTTTCCAGTGTGAGTTTTGATCCAATTATACCAACTTCTTTTCCTGCACCACTATTTTCTGAGGAGGGTTTGAATGCTAGGATACAAAACCAGCTTGTACTGAATGTGACCATATGGCATGAATTTACTGTAATACACAGTGCCATTAATTATGTCTTATTTTAAATGTAGTAGAATAAAATTTCAAAGCATAAAAAAATGTTTATTTATCAATTTATAAAAATATGCAAACCATCCACCAAGCATATTGACTAATCCTAGTTAAAATGCAGCTTTCCTAAGATATCAGCAGAACAGCTTTCCTTCAGGAAAAACTAATAAAGAAATAAATACATGAACATGGTTGAGAACCAAACTTGTGCCAGAGAAGGAAAATTCATGCACTGAAAGAGCTCAGCCTCCTCTTTCTGTGAATTCAACTGGATGCCATTACCAAAAGCAATCAAATTGCTTATATATTCTTTATGAATTACTGGTGTGATAAAGCAAGCATGTAGGAAAAGAGGTAGTTTCTCAGACCCATAACATTTATATCAATGCCCTGCAGTACTGAGGAAAATAACAGAGTCCATAATATAGGTACAAATATTCCCAGAGATAACACTAATATGCATTATTCCCAGCAAACACATCTTTCTGAAGCACTATCATATGTAACCCCAATGATGATAAACACCAGGTCACAGAAAATATGGTTACACTTACCTTGTGCTTAGTGGAAAAGATCTTTTGCAAAGAGTACCTGAGACAGAAGGTGACAGGAGGTTGCATTTGTGGTTACTCCATGTTACTCTCCCATCCCAGAAAATACAGCATAGAATGATAGTATCATAGACTGGTTTGGGTTTGAAGAGACCAAAAAACAATCTAGTTTCAATCCACCTGCCATGGGCAGGAACACACCTTCCACCAGATCAGGTTTCTTAAATCTCCATCCAACCTGACCTTGAACATTTCCAGGGATGGGAAATCCACAATTTCACTGGACAAACTGTTCCAGTGCCTCATCACCCTCACAATGAAGAATTTCTTTCTAACATCTAATCTAAATTTACCCTTCTTCAGCTTAAAGCCATCACCTTCTCTCTTGTCAGTATATTCACTCATTAAAAGTCTCTCTTCAGCAGTCTTGTAGGCCCCCTTCGTGTACTGGAAGGTGTTCTAAGTTCACCCTAAGTCTCCCTTCACTTCCAGGCTGAACAAGCTCAGCTCTCTCAGCATGTCCTCATACTAAAGGTGCTCCAACCCTCTGATCATCTTCGTGGCCTCCTCTGGACTCATTCTAAGAGGCCCATGTCCTTTTTAGAAAGACAGCCAGTGAGCCAAGGGGTGACCATTATGACAAGAGGATCTTGCAGTCCTCAGCATCACTGAACTCATAATTATGAAATCTTTGCACAACTGACCTTAAGCAACCCTTTCTTCAATAAGTATGCATTGCAAATAATGGATAAGGGCTGTGGACGGAAAAGTCCAAAGAGAAGCTCCAAACTATAGGGACCTTGCACATAGAGGATGGTTTATTTCAGCAGTACAATGTGCACATACAAATATCAACAGGAAATCAAGGCCAGCTTCAGAGGAGGGTGGACAGGAGGCAGCTGGATAAGAAATTGCAGCTGTTTCTTTAGATATTGTTCCAGATTGCCTAAGCTCTAGGTAAAGGACACAGAATTATGTTTAATGGGAAACATTTTTTATCCTCACAGCATTGTAACATTCCTCTAATTGCAATAAGCAATTGCTGGCAATAATTCACAAATGAATTCTACTTCCACAAGAATTTGTGTTGGGGTATGTTAACAGCAATTATCACTGAAAGCAAGCTATATATTTTGTGAAGGGTGAAAGCTTAAGGTACCAAGACCTTCAGAGTTCTAAAACTTTTCTGCTTTGGTTTAGCAAAATTGTTTCATCCTTTCCACTTCAGTTCATTTCAATTCTCTAAATTCTGAGATTAGATTTTTTTTAGTTTCTATTTTTATATTGAATTATTTTTCATTTGATATTCTATTTTTTGTATTTAGTTTACCAAATGAGCTAGATTTTTTTATCGCTTCCACTTCCCTAGACTTCCACAAAATGTATCAAGGCATATGTAGTGATTTGAGTTCTGGAAGTCCTTTGCCACATCGAAGCAACAACGTTTAAAGGGAAACTAGTTCAGGAGCTAACCTTGGAAGAGTGCTGAGACTGAATTATATTGTGTGTATGCAGTCATACTTATGTTAGACCCTGAGCACATTCACTGAGTACATGCAATGTCAAAGATAATTCATGTCACTAGTCCAAACCAAATAATAATCTACAATAATGAATCATTTGGGTCTTTTTTTCCTGATTTTTAGGACATTATTTTAATGTTAAGTATATTATTACAATGTCTAACAGCATTACCTAGGAGGGCTGCCTGATGTTCCACATTATGGGACTGTGTTTTCTTTCTGCTAAATTACTAAATTCTGTTTAGTGCAGTGCAGTGGTGCTGTGATTTTCTGTCCAAGTTTTTAAGAGGGAAAGCAGGTCAGCTGTTGATAGAAAGTGGCAGAGAAAATAATAATTTTTCATGTTTAAAGCAACATTCTGGAAACTGTTTTGTGAGATATTCTTGTGACTCATATTTTGCTGCACGAAGTACCCAAGTGTCTGAAAAATACTTTTTTTTTNNNTTTTTTTTTTTAACTGATTCTGTGAACATCTTCATAAATTTCAGCAAGTTATAAGTATAGGCCAACCTTAAGTCTGTCACCTCATGTACCAGCATTATTGAAAAAATTTGAAGTGCTACTGTAGCAGTTTTTTAAAAACTCCTGTCTTGCTCAGAGCCTCAGAGGACTCTGAGGAAGAAGCCCTTGTTGGTGGGATATTTGTGTCTTTCACTGCAGAAGGTAGGTACTGAATCAAAGGACTACAGAGAAGAGTGATTTTATAATCAGGAACTGCAAATAATATTTGCTCAAGCTCCAAAGCACCTGAAAATGAACCAGTCACTTCCACCAACTTTATTATACGTCACTAGTTAAGTGTTTTTCACTTCTGAGGTATCCACATGCTTAAACCACGTGGGTATCAACACTCACAAACACAGATTAACTCACAATATCTGAGCTGCTACTGGATGGATCAGAGGTCCACCAAATCTACTAATCTCGCTCTAGGAGTGCTAATAGTGAATGCCAATGGAAAAGGGTAAGAAGAAGCAAGTAGAAGTACTGCATCCCCCTTGTAACCCAGCCTCTTCATCATTTTTTCACCCTTTCATTGAAAGAGTGCTTGAATACAAGAGTCATTCCACGTCAAGAAGATCAAAAAACTCAATCACACTTTGAAAGTTCAAGTTAGGTAATACTTTCACTTTAATCTCTGTGGTTTGATATATATTAAGTAAGGATGATAACAATTCCTTCTATCACAAAATTGATATGAAAATTAATTTAATAGTCTGTGAGAAGCAGTAAGGTGTCATAGTGGTGAGCAGCATAGAAAAGCCAATGAAAGTATTATAGCTGCTTTTAGAACACATATGAATAGCAGATTGTCAAAAATGCATGTGACCATATAACAAGAAGCAAGAAAATGATAAAATACCAAATATCTCATTAATTGAGTTCCAATTGTTTTGAGTACTAAGTGAAGTAAAAACAACATAAGACCATATAGGTAAAGTATAAAACTATTTATGCATGGAACTAAACCAAAGTTCCTACGACAAATGCAGTCTTGGCTTTTGTGCTTGACATTGCAGTCATAATAACATGGATATCAGGTTATTATGTAGACATTTGAGCACATGTTGAAGATTCTTGCATTTGCTATTGTTTATCTCCAGTTCTCTTTTTCATCCTGCTGTAGTGTTACCAGCAGCTGTTAATGGTAGACCATCAGAAATCTCAGACTTCAAATGCAGTGTTGCAGGTTTACCTTCTAGTAGTTAGTACACAGATGAAGAAGAACACATTCCATTTTGGTTGTAATGCTTGTATGATTAACTTGATCTTCTGCTCATCTTCAAGATCATTGGAACACTTTATTCACAGTCTCAGTTTGATTAACTACTACTTCAATATAACCATGTTCTTACTACAATCTCTTGTGCTGCTATTGTGACAATTCCTATTGTCCACATGACTGTTGGACTCTGAAAGCAAAAGTGACAAAGCAAAACCTATAGAGCTATAAGTATAGTGCTTTAACCATTAACAAAATAAAGAAAATATTATGAGGTGTAAAGGCTATACGTATTATACAACTCGCATTTGGTAAAATACCTAAATGAACAGAAGTCTAAAAATGCTCAAGGACTACTTAAAAATTAACTAGAAATGAGAGAAAAACCTTTAACACTAGTACTAGCAACAGTCTTCAGATGCCACACACAGTGCTAAGCTAAGCATGCTTCATCAAAGAAATGAGTCTTTCTCTGTGAAGGAATGCAGTAACAGAAATACCACTTTACACTGCTTGTAGCAAAGCATTATTTTAGTTAGTATTAAATTATGCTAGTATTAAACAAACCTAGAAGCAGATTTTATGTAGTTAGTTGAAAGAGAAGCTGAAAAAACCTACAATTTTTTTTAATAAATGCGAGTGACCTGGCAGCCCAAAGCTGTTAAAAATCATTGTGTATTGCAAAACAAAATCTGTGAAATTCTTCTCGCAGAGCAAGACCAAGCCATTCTATTAAAATTTACAACTCAGCCTTGGCCTATGAAGCCAATGACATATATCTATATGTCTATAGATATATCAAGGCCAGCTAAAAATTTCTCATCAGTTACAGAGTTATCTGTAAGCACAAACCAATTCCATAGAATAAGTGTTGTGCTTCAATTTGAGCTAAAATTTTGAAAGGGGAGATGACTGGTTGGTTTCTGCTGTTCTCATCCATCAACCGTCCTCCCTGCTGTAACAACTCATCTGCTGCCATTCTCCATTGGGCAAAATGTGCTGCTGTTTCCCATCCTTTCCACAAGCTCTCCCCCTAACACCAAAAGAATATATGTTTAAACTAACAAAAGCATTGCAAAATCTGGACAAATCATTACAACTGAAATATAGAGTTTCTTAGGACAAAATGATTAACATGACATATGTCTGCAAGTAGAAAAAAGAAAAATCAAATGCATAAGGGCATCTTTTGTATAAAGACTTCTCCTGTTAGCAGGAAAAATTGTGCATGATTTATTTGACTTTAGTGCAAAAAAAAGTTGTCGGGCAACCTGATTCCAAAAGTCTATTTTCTTGATCCTGATGTCATTACTAAAATTGGGATAGGACATGCCATAATTGCTGGCGCCAAGGAGGTGATTATATCACTCTGGAAACATTACAAAATGTAATGTTACAATCCAAAAGAGCAAGGAGAAAGCCCACTATCTCTCATCAGTCCCATTTACAGAAGAAAAAAATGTCACTGTAACATTGTTGCTTTTGGAACAACGTCTTCAACTATTTATCCCTGACATCTTGTTATTTCATCCTGTGAAGCGTTCCCAGGAGAATCAACAATTTTTCCAGACAAAAGCTACTTTTCAACCAGTGCTTTTCAGCAGAGCTGAGCCCACATGCCCTGAGCACCGCCAGGCTGACCACACAGGGCGGTGGTGACGTGCCCTCCCAGCCGGCCCCGCTGTAGGTACAGCATCCATCACCGTGTCTGACCGGTGATGCTGCTCTAGAATTCCTGCACAGCCTTTGGCTCTCAAGGAGAAGCCTTAAGCAGACGGGGACGAGGGGGGAGAGGGGGCAGGCAGCTGAAGGAGGGACAAGGTATCAGGAAATCCTTTGCTACATTTGTTTATTTTGTGGGAATAAAGTAGGGTAAGAGGATACAAAAACCTGTTCCCTCACAGGATGAGTCATCCTGACTGAATCATTTTATCCCCTTCTGTCCCTACATTTCCCTACCTGCAAAACGGGAAGTTTGTAAAGCGCCAAGAGTTCTGGTCCTTAAAAACAATCAAAAGAAAACAAATAAAAAACTTCCTATGACTTAAAATTAATATTATTGTGAGTAGTAATAAGAGCAGTAGATGTATCAAACATTGCTTTTTAAGAACATATCAAAAGCAGATATAGGCGAGAAAATGAGAAATTTAAAAAACTTACTGTTTTTCTCATGGAAAACATGTGAAAAAATAGTGATTATTTACTTGTTTTGGTACATGTGCTTTTCAAGATCCTCCATAAAAATGGAGTGGAGGAAGACATTAGACCAGGTATGTCTGTAACATTTGCATGTAAAAGAAGGGAATAATGGAGAATAAAAAAATACAAGGGGAAAAAAAGACAACAAAAGAAACCACCAGAAAACAAACACCCTTCACCAAACATTATTCAGAGAAATTTTATGAAAAATGTTAGAAAATAAAGAACAAAATCTTTTTCACTTTAGGTGAGAAGTTGATTAGATTTTTATAAAATGTGGTTTTATTTTTTACCCCCCGACATGCTGTACTTCTATAAGACACAGAAAATCATGAATTCTCCTTTCAGACAGAATTAGGTTGTTTCTTTGGTTTTGTTTGATTTTGTTTATTTTTTCAGAACAATAAGAGAAAGGACTAAATAAATTAAAAAAAAAAAAAAAAGTTAAATGGGCAATTACTGCACCAGATGAAACATTACTAAGGTGTAAAGGAGAAAAAACTGGCAGTGGCCAAATATGTATTTATTATACTCTACTACACAACCCTGCCAGGACAGCACATGGGCAAGCATCTCCTCCTGGGAATCTTGTAGTTTTGGATTAAAGAATCCTTGTCAGCATCTTCCCACACTATTCTTTTTTTACCCCTCCCAGCCATGACTTTTTGCCGACAGAGGAGAACCTGCATATCCACGAGAAATACAGGCTATTAAAAAAGAGAGCAGGCTTGTGTACTATTTTCCATTTTGAAATTTTTCTGTGATTGTTAAAAGTTAAGGCAATGAAAACAGAAACTAATCTGACTTCTCTAGTGAATGAAGTATCATTGAGTTAAATACAGTTTTTGCTAATGAACGTCAATGTCAACATAAAAGTGCAATTTAGTAAGCATAAATTTTCAGAATATTCATGGATTTGTATAATTTCAGGGATAGCATGCTTGAGAAACTAAATGTTTGAGAAAAACAAAATAAATTCCTCAAGGAGTATTTAAAGTAGAGAAGGAGGCAGAGAATTTCTGCTTGTATTTCAAATATTAAAGTTCATATGGTTCTCTAGCACTTGAGAAAGTGAAATAAACAATTATGGAAATATCTGTATCATTCAAATCTTCAAGAACTATTACATTATGCAGTAATGTTTGTAATTGTCTCTATATTCCATCCTTTATGGGAAGCTGGATTTAATTTATTTTCCAAGCACCTGCAATAAAAAATATTGTAAAAGACCTGGTTCTGCAAAGCTAAGTTTCAGGAAATGGGTCCTTTCCTCTTCCTCCAATGAACACAGTGTCTGAGGCTAATTTAACATCAAATGAACTACAAAGTAACTCTGAAACCAGATGCTGATTCTGAGCCACTGAGAGACAGCAAGGTCAAAGAGGTTCAGAAGTCTGCTCTCAAAATTACTATTCATCAGGATTACTATGGGAAAATCCTAATATTCACACACTTGAAAAAGAGGAGCAGCAGGCAAGAGGGTAATGGACTGGACTTGTGTGGAGAAGGGAGAAGAAACAACAAAGAATCCTTATTCTGCAAGCTCATCCCTTTTAGGAAATATATATCTGCTGCAAACAAAATTCTATTTATCAATACTTATTAAAGATTGGATAAAAGGGATCTGCTAGTGAGCAAAAGTACATTCCAAGAGCTTCTATCCCTTATATTTTCTTCTCCAGATAAAACAACTGAACTGGAACTTCAGTTAATATCACAATTTTATTATTATTTTATTTCAGTAGTTTCTTCTGAGGATTTTTGAAAGCAGGTTTGGAGCTTTGGAAAGTTCTGGAAAACTAACTCTTTCTTCATTTTTGATTCTGGATTTCCAATTGCCAACGAGTATTTAAACTACAATAAAATCTTATTTTGAAGCAAAAGCCCAAATATTACCATAACCAATACCTCAAACAGAAAAAAAAAAAAAAAAAAAGAAAAATGGAGAAGGCAGAGAAAGCAGCTAGCCTGTCTGAATGTTAAAAGAGTTACAGTGTGTTGGAATCAGTTACAATGAATCATACGGAATTTCCATTTCTAGCACCAGGAACCAGTAAGAACATAAATACTGGTTAGGAAATCAATCAGTTTTGGGTGAGGAAGCAAAATATTCTGAAGAGCTAATGGAAGATGAAAAATGCATGCTTGCCATCCAACCAAACCCATGTAATGAGACTAATGGCATAAATGCAAAGCAATATTTTACTTTTGAAATAAATAATTGTAAGAAATTGTGTTAATGCATAATATCAGTAACAAAGTCGTACGGTCATCTTACAGGGGAGGAAACTGTGGGGAAGGGAGGTATTTCTGTGGTGGAAAAGCTGTTCGGACAAGATGAAAAGCTGTGATGGCTTTACAAAATGTCATTTCCTAGTTATTCATTTCCAGCCTTTTTCAAGAATGGATATTCCAAGGAGAAAAATACACTGCTTCCCAGCTGTGAACATCTTATTTGCCAAAAATGCAAATGTAATTACTATCTGTGAGTCAAAGAAAAATTGTGGCACTGCTGATAAATATGAGTAAGGCCCAAACCCTGACATGTTCACCTCATCCCTGGAAGACTTCAGGGCTGTGCTGGATTGGGCTGTCAGTAACCTGACCTAGCAGAGGGAATGTGTCTCCATCCATGACAGGGAGGTTGGAGATAGATGATCTTTAAGGTCCCTTCCAACATAAACGATTCTAAGATTCTACGGCTTTATGGAAATGCAGATCTCTAGAGCTGAAATTCAGATTCCTTTGGAAGAGCTCTCTGTGCATGTTTGTAACAGCAAGAACATCACCTACAAACTGACTGATACCAGGATCATAGTTGTAAGAGAGAAAAATCTTTTTAATAGGCAATTGTGGTATTTGAGTTGCCACAAATGCTAACACTTTATGAAGGCTGACGCCACCGCTAGTGGTTCAGAGAGTGGTTCCTAATGTTTTCCCAGCTCACGTCTCTGACCCTTAAAGAATGGAAAACATATGTCAGCAATTAAGTCACTAATCATAGTGTTACCAAGCATAAAAACAGTGCCTGTGCCAATATCAACTGAGTCGCTTAATATATTTTCTCAGATGTCCTGTACTCTACATGACATCAAACCTAAACACTCATTTTGGTCATACTGAAGCCTAGGCAAGCATACATCTTTCCTTAAGAGCATGGAGTTCAGAGCAGATGGCACTGAGGTAACTACCATGTCTTGACTAATGTCAAAAGGGACATTAAAACAAAGACCAAAACAGAGAGTACCTTGGCCAGTGTTCCCTAGAGGATAAATCAAAAAATAAGTTTTGCAGACTAGGCTGGAAAGGGCACAGCTTCAATATCACTGAGCCAGCCAGCATCATTTTCCAGCTCATTAAATGAAGGGCATCTGAACAGTTTGCTTGAGAACTGACACAGAATAGGTTGAACTTTTATAAAGTAATTAATATATGCAATGGTAGTGCCTATCACTGATCATCAGCCATCTTAGGCCAAGGGGTCCCATTGGCTTTGACCCATCTATTCTCTTCTCATGCCCTTCAAAAACATTTTAACTTCTAAAAGACCCCTTGCACTGTGTATATTTCCCCTTGAATATTGTAATTTCCCCTACACACACCCTCTGTGTAAATTACTCCTTGATTCTTGACAGGTTTCCTCTATGTGTGGGTACAAATGAAAGATTATTATCACCAGGATTTCCTGTAATAACAGGTAACAGTGGTAACAGCCTGGTACACAGTTTCACTGTCCTTGGGTTCTAAATCACAGATTTCTTTCTATTGTGAAGTACATTTTGAACTGCCAGCAACTTAAGGCAGACAAAACTATCAAATCAGACCCTAAATACAATAAAGAGAGGGAGAAGGTAACAATCTAGTCACCACTTTGGACACTGACTGTCTTCCAGATCTAATGGAGTAGCTGTAGAAATGGTCACTGAACACTGAGCAGTAATACTAAAACTTTGGAGGTTTTGGGAGACTTACAGTGCAGGTTTTGGTGTATCATGAGCTGCTGACTAGGGAAACATTGCATTTCAAATTTTAAAAGTCTGTTTTCTAAAGCACAAGAGAAGAACTGAGAATTATGAAAGGATATAAAGACAGAGCCAAAACGTTCACTATCTAAGACATAAACCGAAGAACAGCCAGAGTGACTTGAGCAGAATGTTTCTTCCCTTATCACAGGACTGGCACTCATCTACTATCTCATTATGTTATACATGCAGAGGTTTATATTGCAGAATAAAGGTAGAAAAGTCAGTGAAATTCATTGTTATTCAGTCTGAACAGAAACAAGTCACAATAGTTCCTTACACACACCCAATTCTCTTTTCAGCCCTGCTGTGTGGACAGAACACAATCAGGACCGGTTTGACTTTTTCAGAATCTCTGAAAAATTAAGTTGTGAAACAGTGGGTATTAAAGGGTAAATAAACCAAAAGAAATTTAGGGAAAGAAGGAAAAAGAGCTAGAATATGAGCCAGGAATAAAAAGCTATCAAAACCCTGCTGCTGTAAATAAGCATTTACTTAATTTATAATATAGATTTTTTTTCATTTAAATGAACAATTGTTCCCAAGTAAACTAGATGCCAGGACCAAGAAGAGTATATTTGAAACTGCAAACTGTATTACATGAATTATTTGATGTCCAGGTGGCTGAATGACTGGCAAAAAGAATAGTAGGAAATCAAATTATTATAGTTTATATGTTTCGATTTCATAATTTAGTACTATTTTAAGACTAAAGTAATGTAAAATTGAAGAAGACAAAAAGAAAACCTGAAACTCATTTGGAAGCATTAACAACATCTCCATAAATGTTCCTTTCAACCTAGCTGCCTACAACAAACTACTTTCAAGCCATTGCTTTACAGAAGCATGCTCAAATGGAACAGTGTTTGTACATTTTTAATTGCTTCCACATCACTGAAAATGCTTTGAAGAAAAACTTGTGATATAATGAAAGTGGGTGGGAAAAGGGCCTACATTCTCCAGCATCAGCAAGGGATCCCTTCAGGGCCTTAGTTCCATCTGCAGCCTCTAAGAACATACGGTGGGGTTTTTCCCTCTTGCCATCACTGAGCTTCTCAGAGAAGTTCTGTGTGCTTTGATAGCCAAAATAAGGATGCATGGCGCACAAGAAGGGACTAATATGGCTTCTACCACTAAAAAAATCTGCTGATGAGTATAACCAGAACATCGACCAGATGAGGTACTGATGTTACTGCTGTTCTTTCGTGACTTGGTATTTCCATTTGTCACAGGCAAATATGTTCCATTTCACCCTTGTCAGAGGTAGCTTAAATAGAAGACTCACATTCTTACTGCAAAGTAGTTAGCAGGCCTGCAAACTTTTAAGTGTTCATCTTTACTTCATCATATTTCTCTCCACAAAATAGGGCTATACCTGCCAACAATTTCTTTATGCAATTTCAGATTTAACAGATGAAAAACGAAAAACTGCACACAGGAACTGGACAAAATCTATCCAGCATCTGTGAAATGGCATTTCACTCTGTTGAATGTCCTTCCTCCATATTTCCTTTCTCCTGTGTACATTTCAACACCAGCAGATAAAAGCATTATCACATCATCATTATGCAAAGCATGCAAAGTAAATACACATCAGAATCAAGAACAAGAAGTAACTACACCAAAAACGATCTCTTTTTTAAAAAAGGTCCCAAACATCACTTGGCAGAACATGAAAAAACATTTTTTTATAGATCACACAGGGAAAATTAATAGCACAGGTTTGCACAGATGTCTGAACTTGGAGGCCAGGCTCCACAGCAGTCCCTGGGGAGTGTGCTCAGAGGAAAGATGGGAGCACCTGGCTGTGTTAGGATGTCATTTCTGATTTTCTGAACAGCCCTCTGGACTTATATGAATTCCCCTGTTGACCAAACAAGCATAGGTGAAGGGTTTAAAAACAACAGATCTTTTTCTCACCTTTGAATTTGTGAAATTTACAATCTTTTCTGTAATCATTAAATCTTTAACTTTTAAATGTGAGAGCTGAGGATGTCATGTGAATATTAAGACTTGAGTGTATAAAAATTACTCAAGCTATACAAAGGGGGAAAACAACAGAAGATACATTTTTATGAAAGAAAAATACTTGACTGGAAAAAAAGGGAGAATGGGGAAAAGAAAAAAAAGTATTTATGCATACCATTTAATTCAGACACCCCTTAGGATGGCATGCAATGAAAGCAGCAAGACTAAATACTAATAAGACCAAGTGGTTCACTTTTGGAAATGTGATGCACTTCACTTGGTCTTCGAGAACACACGGAGTGTGAACTTTATCACACTGGCTTCTCACACTGAATATGAAGATATATAACTTGTTAGAAGTAAGTAAAATTTCTAGTTCACTGAACACACTTAGAAAATACACAGGTACAAGCAAGGAAATTGTATGTTATACTGTATAATATAGATGATATATTTTAAGAAGATATGCACATTTCCACAAAAGGACTTTTGACTAACTTTATATCCATCACACACCTAAAGTGCAAATACACTAAAAGGATTAAAGAGATTAGAACATATCTATATTCATGATAAAGTCATAAGGGTGTCAAATATTATAGGAGATGTTGAACAAGGAAGGATGAAAGCTGCAATAATACAATTGCTCAGTTTTAGACATAAAAATACCTATTTTATATCTGGAAGTTTTGAAGACAAGAATTGGAACCAATATTTCTGTCATTAAGTGAAGGCAAAAGAACTGCTAAAAGAACTGGTTTTTTGCAGCCTTACAAAGGTAAATTTTAATGGCATTCAAATGATGAAGGCTGTTTATAACTCAGCTGGAAAGGAAGATTTAAGTTCAAATAAGAAGGACAGAAAAAGAGAAAATGGGGGGAAGTAACAGTAAACTAGTTACAGTGTCTGAACCCAGTAATAGACATATGTATAAGGCTAGGACAAGAGAAAACTAGATGTTGGTTAAGTCAAGGAAAGACCACATATCACATGAAAGCACGGTTCACAAGCTTAAAATTGCTAAATGTGGAAACGTCTGAGACAATAAAGATGATTATGAATATAAAGCTCTAAGAAGATGATCTTATATAACTGATCTTGTGAAGGGGACGATTCAGGGCAGCAGCAACCAAGGAGCTTTCATAGTGACTGGCTGTTTATTTCCCAATATATACCTCTTGGAAAGAATTTCCTAAAAGCGCTTGCCGTAATCTGCGGTGATGTGTGTGGGGGTGGATGCTGGCAGCACCCATGAGACGTAGTACACCACCATGTGGAATTAGTCTCTGGATTCCAAAAGCAGCCTGTCACAGTGTCGGAGCGTTAGCTGGCCTCGTCACAGCATCATCGCGCCTGCTCCCAGGGCAGTACGGCAAGCATCAACATGCAACCCTTTGCCATGCATTGTCTTGTACTGTAGGAATGTACCTTTTCTGAAACATGTTGAGGTTACACACTATAGAGAGATTTGTTAGTAGGGTATTATATAACTGCATGTGATAAGTTTTTCAAAATTTAGATAACTAACCAGTCAAATTACCCCAAGATTGAAACTGTTCAAAAATGCACAAAATGTTTACAATTATTAAAATAACTGTAAGGACAAAATTCAGAACTACTGAAAGGTTTTTTCATAAAAATTAATCCCTTTTTTTCTAGTCTAACCTGGAATTATTCGAATAGCTTGTTTGAATAATGATTTTACATTACTGAACTGAAATAAAGCACAATGAAACTGCAAAAATGAAATTTTTTAATTCATCTGCACTGGATTTATTTTGACATGTCTGACAAAGAATAAGACTGTTATTAATGTTTCTGAAGGAATCTTCTTTCTTTTATTTTTAATGCTTTAGATTTTCATAGAAGTATTTCTCAAATAACTATAAAAGTATTTCTCAAGTAACTATAGAGAAAACTGTTTTCAAATCAGTCCATGAGATTTTATTGTATTAGTATTTGAGTATATTTATAAAGGCACCACAAAATGCTGTTATAAAACTATCAAATGAAACAGAGAAGCAACAAATTTAAGTCATGAGCTCCTTTCTGTGCTTCTCAAATCCTCGAAAATGAGGTCAGATGAACAAATCTGTTTCTGCCATTCAGCTTCTGAAATTGTTCTGTCTTTTTATACATTATAAGTCTGGAAAGCTTTCATGATTTTTGATGAAGGAAAAAAAATTAAAAGGTCATATCATACTATGCAACTGTTTAAGTCATGAATGCCCCATCTTCACAGTAACAGCAATGGTACCGAATAAAGGAGCACAGAATTCTACTTCTGGTTTTGTAGTCTGACTTAAGAAACATGCTCCAGTCTGAATACAAGTCTGACTGAGAAATCACCACAGCTGAAATCTGATCGGAATCACAATATTGAAATTGAGTCATTTGTACTGTCATTGGAACGATGACATAACTCTTTAGTGATTTCATGGCTGTGAATTGACCTCACTTTGACTGCAAGGTTCTTTCAATATAATACTTAATCTAAGTAGTTGGTTTATTCTTGCTGTTGTGTTCTAATACTCTCTATTCTATACTGGACTTCCCTTATTTTATGTGACTATTTCCCTTATATTATAAGGTAATAGTAAAACTAAACATTAAAGCATGTATTCAGCATAAGCTAAATTAGTTGCACCAGAAGGAATTAACCTTGCTAAATATGCATTCTGCAGGTGTCCATATACAAGTTAGATCTCATTTATATGCATTATTTATGTTGAGTGGAGCTTAGGCTGATAAAATCAGCGACACCAAGAGTACCTATCTTTCTGAAGCAGACATCTAAAATATGGCACAGACATGTCACACCCTGACAGCAAGTATTTCTCTCCACCAAGAGCATGAGGTTACTAGATCAGGTATGATAAAAGCCTGTCTAGATGAGCTGAATCACGCCTGTTATGTCTGACACTGTAATTGTGCTTCTCAGAACACAAGGTAGGAAGACAACCCCTCGCTGTGGAGCTAAATGCAAACAGCTGTTTCAGACATGGTGTAATGGAAGGGTAGAATAGGGACAAGACTTCCATCGTGGTATCTCAACACTGATCCAGGTTGGGACTACCTTCTATCCTCACTGGAACCAGCTGTAAACAGGCTTTGGTCATTCAGGTTGAGCTGCCAAGTGAAGCCCCCATAAAGCTTGCTGTCCTTTTTTAAAAAAACTCCACATTTGTTATTTCAAGACAGCAGCTCTTATCTCATTAATTTAAAAGTAACTGGATTTTATGTTGGCAAGTCTAATTCTTCTTCTCTACAAAAATACGGAGATGGGAACATGCAAAAAAAATGGCTAGAAAAAGCAGAAAACATTATTTTAAATCACTAGCTCAACTTGAAATGGCAGTCAAAAAAGCTACACAACATACTGGACATCATCAAAAAAGGCGTTGAAAAAAAAAGCAGGCATAATTTTACCATTGTGTGAGAACTTTGGTGTGTTCACATCCTGGGTAATGCTTGCCCTCTGGTCTCTGTATTTCAAGAACCCAGTGGTCTTTGAGGAAATACAATGAATGGGAACTAAAATGACAAAGGGATGGGGCAGTAGCCTGCTTAGGAAAATGTAAGAAGGCTACAACTTTTCCGTTTCTACAGGAAAATGCTGAGGAGGTTATAACTCAATTTACAGAACCATGGAGCTGTTGGATAAGTGAATGCAGACCCTTTCATGAAATGACATAATGATAGAATTGATTTTAAGGCTCAGTAAAGAAAGTGGCTTTCCTACATAGAAGGATTGTCAGAAGGCTGTAGGGGAAGACAGTTTATCAGCAAATTCAGAAAAGAGATTAGGCAATCTATAGGCAAACAGGTACGTAGATGATCTGAAAAGCAGAAGGCCAGGGTGAACCCTGTAACATCCCTAATACAACACCAGTAAATGCCGGGCAATGTGATGGGAATGGACTGCAGAAACTGGACAGGGCCTCAGGTATTCCTGTTGCTGCTATGTTAGGAAGACTACTGGCCAGGCCCATTAGGACCATTTAGAAAATAGACGACTTGATCCTTTCAAAACCCACCACTACTTCCTTGAAAAACCTGCATTTTTTTCCCTTTTCATTTTATAAAAATAACACTGTTTAGCATATTACACTCTGGAAAACAGCATCATGCTGACTCTGCAGACTTTCCCATTAGCACTGAACAATTAATAAAAGCATGTATACCACCTTCAATTTCTATGGTTGTCATGATTTGAGGCCCATACTGCTTAGAAAAGCCTGTTTTTCTTAATGAAGTTACCTACGGATTCAATCAAAGTCAGAGTTCATGTAGGAAAACCTATCTATAGCTTGCAGGCTTTCATCAACATTCAGAAATCCCACAATTTTACATATGGTACTATGATCCCTGTCTATGAGTTTGGATGGTGTGCAGCTTGCATTGAACTTTCCCAATGCACTCTATTCAATACCTTCAGCTACTAAAAGAGCAATTGGATATCATGTGAGGTCCCAACCCTCTTTTTTTAAGAGTAGTTTCATAAGATATAGCAACAAGGGACAATTAATATCACCAACAATGCCTCAGACAAACCATGATAATACTGGAGAGGAAAAGAAATTACCCCAACAGAGAAATAAAAAACCTTCACCCTTTAGCAGTCAAGTGATATGAATGTTGTTAATTTTGTCCACAGTTACACTTACCTATGTTTACATTCTCTGCCTCGTAGACAAAGATTCCTTCAAGGAATACCTGGTTTTGGTGTTGATGTCACCAGCACCGGAATTCCCAGTCTGGAAGTCGGAAGCTAATTTTAAATATAGGTCTGATAATAATAACCTATATGTATACAACTGATTCAGTATCATTTACTGAATACATTCTTCATCTTTGTACTGGCAATAGGCTTGCTAGCACCAAGGGCTTAACCAAGGAACTGAATGGTTTTGGGATGGCCAGTACCTAAGCAGTGTGATGTGGCCACAGTTTCCTACTGTCAGACAGGGCTACCAAAAGACTGGGTCGTGCCTATTGCAGAGTTCCACTTCAAGGAAGTCAGGAAACCAGTCCAGCAACGTGAGGTCAGCACAGCTGAATATCACCTCATTTTTTTGCTCTTGCTCTTCCCCAGAAACAATGCCATTCACTGATATCAAGCCACAAGTATTTTATTGTCTCCATTCAATAAAACTTTTATTTAGAATCCCTCTTGTGATCCACTTATTAAGGGTCACGGAGAGTCCATACAAGAGATCAGTTTTGTCCCACTTACCTATAAATATGTCATAGACTGAGAAATCCATATTTGACAACATCCTTCAGTAATTTCCAATATACTGAACTTCATCATATTGCAGACAAGCAATATCACCCACTTCTAGAGTTGAGTAAGAACAGATGCATTGTTCTACATAACACCATAGACTGAATCATTGAAGACCTCTGCTCTCTGGGTCACTAGACCTAGACAGGCTGTGCCCTTTTCAGATCAATCAAACACCGAAGTTCAAAAACCCAGAAAAGCCCAAACTCGCCTACATTACAAAAAATAATTAAAACCCAGTGATTCCAACTCACGAATTTAACAGGTAACTATCTCTAGTCACATCATGCAGAAAGGATTGTGGCAAAAAGCTGACAATACTCCTGAGGCTTTTGGCTAGTTACATGTATTATGAAAAACAAAGGCAATTCTAAAATCTGATCAGCTGCACCATTTCCAGCCAGTAGGTTCTGCCCAACAACCCAGGCTGCTTGCTTGACTTGCCACCAGTTCCTCATTTAAACTTCTAAAATTTTAACTCAGTTAATCCAATTAGCTTTGTTTTTCTAAGTTGTAACTTTTCTTTCATTACAAAATGAAAAAATCAACAGAAATATGACATTTTCTGTGAAACATTACTGCTTTACTGTTAAGTGGCAAATAGTCAAGAAAATATGGAATCATATTCTCATTTAAATGCTTGTACTCCTGTCTCAGCCAAAGTTTAACTTACTGTGATTTTCTAACTTCCTTATTATTTCTTCTCTGGAATAAAAAGACACATCAATTGTCTTAGTTGAAAAGGCTACACAATCATTTATCCCTTGTAGACTATTCTCCAGAAGATTTATGATATAAAACCATACTTCACAATCACACTCTGAATTGAGGACTGAGTGGCAGTAAGTGGTAGAATTAAGCAGCATTAACATAACAGGTAATAACCCTTACATAAGTCGCTTTCTTGTTTCGTATAAATACCAACCACCTGCTTTTACTTCAATCACAGTAACAGCAGCATAAATTTTCCAAAGCACATCGGAAAGAGGAGGTTTACCTACAGACCCTCCCATCACGCTAAACATCAGCCATCCCCAACCCAAGCAGCTTTAAAAGGGAAGGCATCAGCACAGCCTGGGTTCACCTGCACCTGCTCAAAGTCAGCTGGGCTACCCATCCCAGCAGATCACCAGTGGAGATACCCTTTGAATGCTTTGTAATATTGATACTGAAAAGAATATAATTCTTTTACAACACACATTCTTTTACACTGAATTTACTGTGTCTTTGGGACAGAGAGTGAGTGTGATTTTAGGGTACCAAAAGCAGAGGTTTGTCTGTCTTGTCTTTACATTTTTTCTGTCTTCTCACTGGTTTCTATGTTTGGAGCCTGGTTTCTGATTTTCATGGAAACTTTGTTCACATGGGAAGTGGTAGAGGAAATCCTGGGATCATTTTTTCTCAAACCCGTGTAAGAGGGGTATCCGTACTTTAAAACAGTCCCGTCACTCAGGTCTCTGTGTTCTTGAGACCCAACTTCTCCTTCTTCCCGGGCACTCCTGCTCCTCTTACACAGAGTGAGATCACTATGTTAACAGATTCAGAATGGAGAACTATGTGATGTAGGTCTTCCTGTCTCCTGGCCTTAACACCTACCAGTGCTTCTGATTTAATCCCAATTTAATTTGTCCCTAAGCATTCATATTGTGGCAAGACTATAGTGCTGCTGTTCTCTCCCAGAGAACAGCATGAAGGTACAAACCCACAGATTCAGGCAATAAGGCACACAAAATGAAGTCAATCAGAGGGTTTGGAAACTGGTCCTGCTCAGGCCCACCTTGAAGGCTGCTGGTTGGGCGATGTGCGCAGGGTGGGCTGGCCTCAGCTGCCACCTCCCTGGAGGCGGCCAGCAGCTGAGCTCGGTGTAGGCAGCCAGCAGCTCCCTCCCACTCTCTCAGATCTCTGCACTCCGTTTTCCCTCTCTTTGGGACAGGGACTGCCTGGCTTTGCTCCACACCACCAAAGAACAGCATGTACCTTCTCCAGTAGCCTCCAAGTATCTCTCTGAGAGCTACCTCTGAGCTCAGGTAGTGTTCCCAAACAGCAGGGTAGCAGAGGACTCCCAGTTTACAACCAGCAGAACAGGTATTCTCAGCTATCAGATTAGCATTATAACTAAAGGCAACAGCAACAAAAGGCAGGTATTTTAGACAGAATATTTGGTGTTCAAATTGGACTGCAACTATCAGTTACAAGGAATTTTTTTCTTTTAAACTGTTTTTTTCCTGCACAAATTAATGGAGGCAGTCGACAACAATAACAATAAAAAAAAAATAGGCAGGCTTAATCAGAGGTACTGATTTATTTGCACAGTTGTACGTAATAGCTAAGGTATGTATGTTTTAGCTCACTTCCTTGGAGACACCCTGCAGAGTGTAGCACTTTAGCAATATTTAGTTTACCAACATGGTATTGCAATTTAATAAGGAGATAGAGACAATACTTACTGCATTTATTTCAGCAAAACTCTGCCTTAGCAGTTTCTGAGAACAATTAGGACTACTCTTAGGTTGAGTAGTGTACTTGTTTAATTTTCTTTTCCTACAAAATGGTTTCAGTAAAAGATAATTGGAAGAAATTACTAACCACTTTAACAGTAATACTGAAATGGTTTTAACTCAGAGTCAAAACTATTTGTAACATAAAGTTTTTATTAGGCTAATGTTCAATTAACTGGATGTATTTCCTCACAAAGAACTGTATTTAGTTACTAATCTATCCCTCAGTAGCAGATCAGCCATTTGCATATAAAAAAGCTATACTTTAAAATACATCATTTTATACCTGTAAAATATAGCTCTGAACAATTAGTCTATTATGTGTTTATTAAAATGATAGTGGTTTTTTTAAAGACACAGAGAGAAGAAAAAAATGGGGCACATTAAGAGAGTAAAGGCAATTTATTTCTCTTACTTAAGAGAAAGCTGTCCTATCAGTGCCTGTCAAGCTTTAAGAAGCAGCGTAAAGTTCTCACAAGAAAAAAAAATACTCAAAAGACAAAATTTTGCTGATTGCTAACTGAAAAAATCTGCAAGAAAATCATACAGACAGATCAATATCATAGGCTACTTCTACTCCTCTGAGCCTCAGAGAGGAGGGGAAACACATGAAGCATAACACAGCACAGTCTCACACATGCTGCTACGAAGTCTGCTGCTTCCCAGGACACATCTCTACCAGTCAGTCTATTTATGCAGCAAAACTACATGTAAGCATCCCAAAATAGCTCACACAAACTATAACTTCATTTTACTCTCCAGCCTCCAGAAATGCAAGCTTTTTATTATGATTTCTCTTACTGAAAGAAGTCTACTGAAGATTTTTAGAAGCTATCTCCAACTGTAAGGATTGAACCTGACTGCTGAATAGGAAAAATCTATGTAATGTGTCACAAAAAGTATGTAAAGGATTCTCTTTTTAAAAATTATATACACTGTATTTTACAATAAAAAGCAACATATTTTTTTTCTTACTAATAATTTTGAAACTCAACAGCTGAACATCTCCAATAACCATGCAAAATCTATCAACTCAGAATTAAAGCCTGTGACTTTCTTGGGACAGATCTCTGTGTCAAAATAGGAACAAGAGCCTGAAAGAAACAAATGAACCACATTACCACATTGCGTCGGCAGTCCTTAAGGAGCTGGTAGATCGGGATCTTGGCTTCATAACAATGCTCATTTCGAAAAATTCCTTCAGTATTACTAACAGTCAGACGTCAATTGTCCTTAAAAAGCTCATTCTCAAAGAACTCCATTTCAAAGTATTTTTTAAAATCCTCTTCTTTTAAACACACTCCAAATCCGTCTCGTGTAAAAATCCAGTCTGTGGAGGAAGAATTCTAACATGCTGCAACTCCTTCTTTTTTCATGCTGAGTTTACTCTAGCACTGTGCTGTTCGGAAATGACAGTGCTTTTCTTTTCTGTCTTGTATTGCCCTGGGAGGAACTAGTCTATTTTGAACCTATTCTCCCTTCAGGTCACATGAGAATGAAGGCAGCTGAAAAGAGTCCCTATCTCTTTCTTGCTGTTTGATAACAACAGGTTTAAAGGTCAATAAAATAAAAAAAAAAAAAGAAAGAAAGAAAGAAAAAGAAAAAAAAGAAAAAAGAAAGGAAACAATACTTATGGATAATAAATGAAAGGAAAGGATGAATGTGAGTTACAGTAATGTATCTGAATTTGCAGGGAAATTCCACTTAGAGACGTGCTAGATAAATTAGTCTCTGTGGAGTAAAGAAAGGAACAAAGGGGTTTTTTTTAATCCAAATCAACTGAAACCCTTACCCAGAAATGTAATTCTTCCCTTTCTCTTTCTCCAAACACTTGCTTAGATACTTTGAATAAGTACTATTGTCTAACTTCAAACTAGAAAGTATTCCTTGTCTGAAAGACATTCAGAACACTGTGGGGAAGTTAAGTAAAAATGAAATGCCTTGTTGACTGTTAAAGTCAAACACACATACAGACAGTGATTGTTATTAATCAATGAAGGACAAAATACCTTAGTTGAAGAACTACAACATAATGTCCTTTCTGCTCTACCGCAGATACTTTTTCTTGTTATAATAATTACATTAATAGTTTATGCATTATCAAAAAAAAAATAATTTATAATTTCTAGACAAAAAAATATCATAAAAGCTTTGGCAGTTAATTCATATGTCAATATATTTGGCAATTTCAGCATTAAAAGAGGAAAAGTGCAATGAAAAAATAGGGATTAAATTGTTTAATTTATAAATTTTGGAAAATGCTCTGAACTGTGTTAGTATTGGTTTTAAACTAAAAGAACGAATTTATTGCTGAACAAGTGTTACATGCTTAGTAGCCATTCCTTTGCAGTCTCTACAAGTGTTGCAGTACATTACTTTTGATGGTAGTGCATCTAGGTTAATAACAAAAATATTATTAACTGAGGCACTGAAGATTGCATTTATAAAATTTATATAGACTCGGCAAATAGAAGGAAAATATGATAAATAGCTTATGCATCAAAAGATCAAAAAATTTGTCAGACTGGAATGTGTGTAAGGCTCTCAACAACCTTTGTACTTTATTTTATAACAGTACAATAAAATGCATTACCAACTACACTGCATACCACCAGGAAAGATCCTAACTGCCCTGGAGGCTTTTGCCAGTGATCTGCATATAAAGTGTTCCACAATAGCAGAAGGAATGTTAATAACATCTCTTGCTCTGTGTTCTGTTCTTCGTGTTTTCTGGCACTTGTCTCTCAAATATCACTTAGTGACTTGCAAAGGAGTCCTGTGCAATCAAAAAAGTTAACTTTAAGGAGTGGAAAAGGCATCTGTGGTAAATTTAGCTTGAAGGGTCATACAGTCATGGGACCTTTAGTAACAGTTGGGCCTGTCACAGTGCAGGTCACACATCTATAGAAGTGCACATAAATCAGGCATCATGTTGTGAAACTTTTTTATTCCTTTAACAGATGGAATAGGTCATGAAAAAAGAAAATCTGATAAAATAGAGATCCTGGATTGTTACAGAATATCTGGCCATTTTAAAGCTGTTGTGTTTTTTTTTTAAATTTGCTTGATTATTTATTATTTATAAATATGAACATTATTCCAGTTTTATGTGGGAACACAAAATTAAGGAAAACAAAGCTTTTGATTAAGTTTTTTGCAATATCATACTGAAATATGATACTATTACATACTAAATATGATACTAAATATCAGTACTGAGATGGAATATTCAAAGACTGTTTCTGCTGTGCCACAAAGTAAACATCCCAGGATAGTCTGTTCTCAATAGAGTATCAGACAAGATGCCGCCTCTTAAGTGTATTTGCTAGAAATGTAACTAGAAATATTAACATATTTAGATACTAAACACTACTATGCAATATAAATACATTCTAGGTGCAGGCACACAAATATTTGAGTCAGTGTTTTTCAATACTAATTCAGAAAAAAAGGTTCTCACAGGTTCGCAGTTCTCCATCTCATTAACTAAATACTAACACCCACTGTGAACATGCTTTCTTCGCTAGCCTCCATCCTCAGCTCCCTAG
The DNA here is from genome assembly GCA_013397175.1 of Platysteira castanea. NCBI lineage: Eukaryota > Metazoa > Chordata > Aves > Passeriformes > Platysteira > Platysteira castanea. The sequence continues at coordinate 280,878 of VYXC01010452.1, read as the reverse complement.
AAATAAACTCCTATCCTCCAAGTGCCTATTAGCTTCAACTGTTTTGAAATATATATTAAGCAACCATAACTCAAGGGGCCAAATTAGACCCTGTCTCAAGGTAGCAACCATAGAATGAAAGAAATCAAAGCTAAAACAAAGGAATCTCCTAATATTCATTATCAGAAAGGCCAACCTCTTTGTAGAGATGTGTTTAGAGAACACATCAGAACAGCTTTGGCAGTTAAAAATAGCTTCTAAATCTAATTCATACATAAAATCTGTTGTTTTACAATTAACCTCAAATGCAGATTTGTCTAAGTTTTATGTAAAGATAGGACCATACTAGTCCACTGTGCTCATAGATGATGATGTAACATTTATTTTTGTATTTGGTATGGGGTCAAATAATAAAAATTCTCAATTTCTCATAATTTGAGGAATTAAGAGAAAAAAATCAAGGAAAATTAAGAGAATGAATAGAGAGATGGCCATCGTTTAAATAGCTGATTTGTGCATCTAGTCCTGTAATTTAAAAAAAAAAAAACCCCAACACTTTTTTTTTTCTTCTTTTTTGGAATCCTTTTTTTATTTTTTTTAGGGTGGCAGGAAAAAGGTTTTGGAATAGAAGTCTTGTTGAGATGCTGTCACATTTAAGGCAAGGGTTGATTGTATAATAAAAACAATGAAGAAAAGATTTAAAATTAATGAAAATGCTAAAAGATGGAGACATACAATACTACTAAATACAGTAATAATAAAAGCAGAAAGAAAAGCAACCATATTTTTTATCTGGGTATATCATCAACTGAGGTTTTAGCTGTATAGTTAAACTGTCTAAAGAAGAAAAGATACAGAAAGAATTAAAACACCAGTAATAAAAAGTGTGCTGGATTCAGCCCACTTTGAGCATGCTTCCATCATAGTTACTTATCTTCAAATTAGTAACTAATTGAATTAAACCAGTGCCACAGTGCACAGAATTGAATATTAAAATAAATTGTAAAAAGCATGGCTTAGGGAATGAGATACAGGACTGACTGTTCTGTTTCACGCTTGGCAACATCTCTTTCATGAGGTTATGGAAAACTTGCTTAACCATTCTGAGTTTTGTCTTCCTAGTTTGTAAAACAGGGATAACCCACACAGTGCTGCTTTGAAAAGCACTTGGACATCAAACTGATGAAAAAAACCCCCATGCAATAGGTGCCAGGTTATTGCTGCTTTATGCAGGCTGAAAAAATGGATTCACAACCTCAAACCTTCAGACATAATGACTGGGGTCTTAACACTGGTGTTTGGAATACACGTTACCAAATGAAAGCTATAAAACAATCTGTTGCCTTTTGATATGCAATCTTAGTTTCATCCTTTTTTTTTTTTTTCAAGTAGGATCACTAAAATATCTTTAAAAACTTGGAGCTGGGCTCATTCACTCAGGACTATACCTGTTATTATTTAGTTCCTGTTGCATCTGGTCTTGCTCACAGTTTGTATCTTTCCTTTCTTCATATATACTTTCCAGTTTACACATTTATATGAAATATAGTTTTAAATAAATAAAGAATATGCCTTTAAACTTGAACCCTACCTTTCAGACCTGTAGGAGTACATATTCAACTGTAAGAAAAAAATTTTCACAAACTAAGATCCATACCAATTAGTTTTGTGAAACTCTGAGTTGCACAGTTCATTCTAGTTCATCCACAGAACTGGATTATCCTCTTATTGTCCTGTACTGCACAACAAGCTGAAGGACAGAAAAGATTAACAAGATGTTCTTATATTACCTGCATGAGTGGCTCTGAAAACTAGTAATGCAGGTCTAGCTTCAGGAGGCATATCTCTCAAAAACAAGTATTAAGTCAGGGAATTAGAGAAACAAATTTTTGACCCACCTGAAGATTTTGCCACTGCTCAACACAGCAAATTATTTAAAAATATTTTTGTAGGGTTAGAATTCCAGGGAATTAAACTTTGCTATTAATTTCTAGGTAATCGCATATTCCCTTTTGACCTGAGTTCCTTTAGCAAAGAGCAAAAAGTTATACATAAGTGCATAAGTAAAAGAACTACAAAATATAATAAGAACTAGAGCACAGAATTCTTAAGAATGCAAAAAAGCAAACCAAAGGGCACAGAAGAAATGTGACGTATGTTGCTAGTGTTTCCTTTCTATATCCACTTACATCTAGCTGCCTGCATTGAGCTGCCCAACTGAAAAATAAATATGGTTTATTAGCTCAGTCCTTGCAGTGCAAACAAAGTTACTATGTGCTCTACAAAAGCTTTACACAGAATCAAATGTGCAAAACTCCTCACAGGCAGCTTGGCAAGGACTGTCTTCTGTGAGAATATCCAGTTCTAATATGATGCCTTGTCTGAAGATGCTTGATCTCAGTTTCCTTGGGAGCTGCCAGATGCTGCTGCCTGAGCTGTACCATGTAAAGGAGGTCTGTGTCACAGAGGCCTTACAGGGCCTCGCTCCCTTACATAGCAAAGTCAGGTTCTTGATATATGTCAGGCTGAAAACAAGTCCTTCTGCCTTTGCTGCTGCCTACTTTTAACTTGATTTAATCAGTTATGCAATTAAAGGTTAGCAAGCTCAGTACTAACTGACCACTGCTGGTCCACATAGATTCGGTCGCAGAGATCAAAATAGAACCTTGCTGGAGTTTCAAAAAGAAAAAAAAAAAAAAAAAAAAAAAAAAAGAGCTAATTTTTAGGAATAAGAGAATACTTTTTTTCTGAGAAACGTTATAGTCTAGGCAAACAGTGCTGTCAGCTACGGCTGTGGTCTATGGTTACATCTGTCACTAAGGTTGGAATAAATGATTGCTGCTGCTGTTGGATTAACACTGCATAACAGCGAATAGCCTAAAGTTAAATACTACCCTACTACTGTGGACTTCAGCTGAGCTAAGGCTGCCTAGTGTGTCAGACTGTTTTCCTCTTTTTTTAAAAATAAACATAAAAATCCTCCCCAGATTGAACCATGAGTGTATCTATCTATATATATGAACACATAGACATATAAAAAAATATGGGTTGCATTATAAAAACATAGTATTTTTGTCACATCTAAATGGGTTTACCACAATAATAAAGCACTAATTACAAGGTTAAAGGAAAAATCTATGGATATTTCCATCAGACCTTCTGTTTTTGAACTATTTGCTCCACACAAACTCAGACTACAATTTCTTCATTAAATAGTTGTTTAAAAAATAACATTGGTGGCTCATACTTAACTCAGTAGGGACTTAAGCAGTAGGTATGGTTTCCAAGAGTAATATGCCAGGTTTTTTAGACCAAAAAAAAAAGTAACTAACAATCTTTCTCC
>VYXC01010452.1:248759-277546 GCA_013397175.1 Platysteira castanea | reverse complement strand
TTTTTTTTTTTCAAATGAAGAAGTGGCTGCTAGGAAAGGCAAGAGAGGATTATATTCCTTTTACAAAGATTACATAATTAGGGCTGGTTCTGGACAAAGTTACTCTTGAGTGTCAGTCTTACTACCAGAACCATCATGTTTTGTAAGACATGCCCTCTTCATCATCATCTTGTTCAGAAGAATGGGACAGTGTCCGATTAAGAAGAGAAGGTTGGAAGACTCTAAGGAATATCACCATTCTAAGACTAAGCATGTATTTCAACAGTACAGAATAGACCACCGTTTCAAGCAAACAAAACTTGTATGTACAACCTGAAAATTTACACTTAAATTTTAAGTATGTTAGAGAGTCTTATATGTTAAATGTCTTTATTTATTTTCCTATTTTGCCTTGTCTAGAGCAAAAATTGAACATTAACAAAACAGCTGCCTACCCCAATCACACATACTCTAAAACAAATGTTTCTGTAACATTTTGTCTTTTGGAAACAATCTACTTTTACTATCAGAAAGTCATCCTGAAAGCAAATCCGAGGTGAGGTAACTACGCTGGTGTAGCAGCAGAGTTCGCTACAAAATGGTAGAGCAGATTTCTCCATGTTCTTCACTGGAAACTTGGCATCCACAGGTATGGGATCATGACCTGAATGAGTCAGACATGGATAAGACTCTTGTTTGGTAGAATGACATCATCCATACTTCTAAGTCCTTCAGAAAAATGTCAGGAACTAAAATTACATCTAAATTATTCATTATGTTACAAAGCCTTTCTTGAAGAGGAAGTATACCTCTGTGACACTCCTCTTTCAAAAAATTCACTTGAATTTGTATAAAATTTTCTAGTCATGTTTCACTTCTGTTTGTTTTTGAGGTATGGAAAACTCCAAAGATTTAATCTGGCTTGTACAAGGTGAGGAAAAAAATCCAAACATTTTATATGAACACTCAAAAGTACAAAATGTGTTTGATTTTTAACACAAAACCATCAAACTCAAAACTGTAATTAAAGTCAAAAAGCTATGTAGTTCAAAAAGTTGCAAGTTACTGGAGAGCTTCTACGAGAACAAATGAAGGTTACATTGAGAGTACATTACTTGTCATGAATTATTCACTGAGAGTTAAACAAGGCACACTAAGAAAGGAGTTTTCTCACTAGCCTTGAGCTGTCAGAGGATTGGTTGCTCATTTAAACTGGTCAGCTAGGCTCCTGCTAGAGACAGCTCTGATAGGCACTTGCTGGGGTAGTCTGTTTCCATGATTCAGACATCTATTTTAAGACAGACAGAACTGCTCCTCTCAGCTGTCTATCTATCCTTCTGTGGACTATGGCTTCCTGCCTACTTTATGATGGAAACCTAGGTTTTGGGCGATTCAAGATGGACTTGATAAATCCCACGGTACCAGGATAAAACCTGTAAGTTTATATAGCATGGGCATTGAGGATTTTTTGCCTCTCCACTCTCTTACACGTAGCAGTTGGACTGAACGTACATAGTACTAAAATTTTTCCTTTCATAGAAATGTAAACTTGACGTATTTCCATATTTGGCCTCACTTCTTATCATATTTGGACTGTGTGAGAGATGAACAATGTCAAGAAACCACTGCCCCAATCCATATTTAATGTAGTAATTATCATGGTTCAAAAAAGCTGCACTTCTGACCTCTCACCCCTTCCTCTCCAGAGGGGAAAAGTAAGGTGATTAAAAGGAATATGCATATATGTAGTACAGCAGCTATGCCTACCACTGAAAACCCATGTAAAACCTACTTCTCCTGAATGGTCAGACATCGGGGGGGAGAGATACAGTATGTTCTGATATTCATTGACTCTAAATTTCTTCTCAGTTCAGGACTAATTTGTTTGTTCTATCTGAACTCTTCATTCCATATTTATATGTTTGAATTTCCCCTTATTAAACAATGTACCAGGCACAAGAAAACCATGTTGCACTAAAAATCCCAAAGAAACCCTCAGCAACGCTGGCTGTAAATACCACCAGACATGACAGTAAGCCAGAAAATTCAGGTTCTTGTAGAATAAATTGCCTAAATTGGATGCAAGCATTTCAGTATTGCCAGTGCATTGCCACATTAGACATGCAGAATGTGCATCTTTCCTCTCTACCCTTCTATGAGTAAGAGATAATTTGTCTGTCATCAAACATGTCACAGCTTAGCCTATTATATGGATATCTATGGAGGAATATTTATATGTAGACCTTGACATCCTGTAGGACAGCAATTCTGAGACTAGTAGAGTTTTATTCAGTACCTAGCTAGTGTTTTACTTTTATATAGTCTAGTGGTAGCCTGCTAGTATAGAAAATCAATTATTCTTTTTTCTTGATGCTCTCCTTCAATACTTGATTAGCAAAGCTATGTCTATTTTTAACATTGAATTCAATCCAGCTAAATTTCTTCTAGATATATGCTGCTACATTAAATGCAGAAAGAGAGAATCTCTAATTAAAATAAGAGGAAAGGCACCAAGTCTTCCTTTTTCTTTATTTAGGGTGTTCTCTTTTTTTAATTAAATGGTGTTCAACAACTTTGCAACATATTTTCCTAAAAAGAAAAAATCATAGAGACATAGAATGGCTTGGGTTAGAAGGGACCTTAAATATCACCTAGTTCCAACCCCTCTGTCACTGGCAGGGACACCTTCCTCTGGACCAGACTACTCAGAGCCCCATCAAACTTGGCCATGAACAAAGCCAGGAAATGGGCATACAAAACTTCTCTGAGCAACCTGTTCCACTGCCTCATTACCCTCTGAATAAATATTTTCTACCAAATATCTAATATTTTTCCTTTTTTTATCTTAAAACCATTCTCTCTATCACTATCTATCCATGTAAAAAGTTGCTCTCCCACTTTTTTCTAAGCCCCTTTAATTATTAGAAGGCTAAAATGTGGTCTCCCTGGAGCCTCCTCTTCTCCAGGCTCTACAACCCCAACTGTTTCAGCCTCTCTTCATAGAAAAAGTGCCTCAGCCTGCTCACTATCTCTGTGGCCTCTCTGGACTTGCTCCAGCAGGTCCTTCCTGTTCTGAGATCCCAGAGCTGGATGCAGTGCTCTAGGTGGGCTCTCACCACAGCAGAGCAGAGGGGCAGAATCCCCTCCCTGCCCTTCTGGCCGCACTGGTCTGGCTGCAGCCCAGGACACCTTTTGCTTTCTGGGCTGCAAGGGTACATTGCTGGGTCATGTTGAGGTTTTCAGTCATGAGAAGTCCTTCTTGGCAGGACTGCTCTCAATAAGTTCTTTTCCCAGCTCTTTACTCATGTCTGGGACTGCTCTGAACATGGTGCAGCACCTTGCACTTGGACTCTTTTAACATCCTTAGGTTCTCATGGTCTCACTTCTCAAGTTTGTCCAGGTGCCCCTGGATGACATTCTATTATTCTGTAGAGTCACCTGCACTGCTCAGCTTCCTGTCACCTGCAAATGTACTGAGGGTGCACTCGGTCCCACTGCCTCTGTCATGGATAGAGATACTGAAGAGCCCAGGCCTCAGACAGCCCTGAGGGACACCTCTCATCACTGGCCTCCATCTGGACAAAGAGCCATTGACTGCAACTCTCTGGCTGCACCCATCTCAGCATTTCCTTAGTCCACCCTTAAAAGCCAAGTTTCTCCAGTTCGATGCCATGTGGAACTGTGTAGAAAGCCTCCAGAAATCCAGGCAGATTACATCAGCTGTTCTTCCCTTTTTTAGCATTGTAGCCACTCCACCACAAAAGGGCCCAGGGACTGGTCAGGCCCTTTTTGTTCTGGTTATGCTGGTTCACTTCCCTGTCTTGTATGTATCTGAACGTCATTTCCATGAGGATCTATTCCATGAATACAGAGAAAATAAATCTAAACTGCAGCAGTTGTTATTTGAAACAATTTAATTTATGCTGCATGTCTAACAGAATGTGTTCACTATTGGTTGAGACCATATGGGCTGTATTTCAGTGTGTTTGCACAAAACCTACAAAAACTAGAGTCAGCCCTTTTAAACCACTGTCAGCATTTTCCATGTAACTTTGAAGGGTGGTTTGTTTGGTTTCTATTACATCTCTAAGGGAGGGTTAAAAAATAAAACAGACTGAGTTGAAAAGATAATACCAAATTTATCTTTTTTTAATCTGCATCTGAGATTATCTATGAAAGTACTGCAAAAAAAATGTCTAAGAATATGTGAAAGTTTACTTGAAAACAATTGATTCATTTACAGAAAATTTCAGAAAAATTTAATCTACAAATATTGCAACAGTTAAATTTTTCTTTTATACTAATTCACTATATTAAAAATTCAGAAAATTGTTGTGTATTTTATATTTTAAACATTGCTAAAGCCAACTACTGACATTAAATGTTGGCTGCAATAGTATATTCTTTTAAATTTACATGCTCATAGGCATATAACTACAATCTAATTTGAACTAGCGCTCAGAATACACTGGCACTTCTACAAATCACAATGAGATGCACATTATTGTCTCTGGAATACGAAGTTATAAAATACTGGAATTTATTTTTACTGTTTAAGCAATTTTTGTATATGTAAATAAAGTCAGTCTCGCAAAGTCAATCCATCTGATTGCCATCCAGATAAAGTGACATTTAAGAAGAGAGAAACTGGCAGAGATTTTTTTTCCCTTTTGCCTCTCTCCATTGTGTTCTGTTACTTTGGACAAGAACACAAATAAATGACTCACTTTTGTCTTTTAAAAGAAGTCTTGGCATCTAAAACCTTTCTCAGTTAGGATGCCATTTTGCAAAGACAAGGATGAGCAACTAAGCTGCTTTGCCTAAAATGTTCTCAATCTAATACATATTGCACTGACTGCCTACGATTTCCTCAGTGTTTATTTTAAACTGTATATGACAGTGTTGATAAATTTAATAATTTTATGAATATTTGGAGCTTAGTTATCCCCATCTCTTTTCTCTTAACAAAGTCCTCCAAACAGTGCATTGGAAGTTCTCCTGGTTTGCATCTTCACAGTGTTTTTCCTTCTAGCAGAGCAGCTTTTCCCTCAAGCACTCTGTTGATTACTTTCTTTATGACCCTTGGCCAGATGGTTCAAAAAGGTCTTAACTTTAGAGAAAGCTCTGAGCAAAAATCTTTTTTCTGGAAAAGCTTACACAGAACCACTTACAGCAATCATTAATTCTGGCAATATTCTTTCTCAGAAATGAATCTAAGGAAAATAAAGACTCAAAAATGAAGACTTTTCTAACAATTAATAATTTTTCAACTACCTAGAGCAACAGAAAAGCATTATTTTTACTCAAGTAAATGAGAAAAACCTATTTGAAATCCACAACTACTAGAATTATGATCACATTTCTCAGCTTTGGGTTCATTAATGATTTATCTCTTGTCTGAGGATATGCATGGGATTTTTTTAATATTCTCTCCATGCCCAGTCCCAGTAAATGAAGCAGTAAGATCTGAGGCTAACTTGCCTGACACAGACATGTGCCAGGCTGCACATCACTGGAGGCTTAGAGGTCTCAGGGAGGAGGTTGAGCTCTCACAAAGGCAATATGCCTTCAGATCTATTTATTCAACAACCTTGACAGGGATGACCACCGATTTCTGAAATGTAGGCCAGCAGGTATTTGTACTAAATATCAGTTCTTAAATCATAAAATAGTAAAGATGTTGGAGAAGGATTGGTTTTATTTTCGAAATAAAACAGGGTAAGCTCTGTCTTTCTAAGATCTAAATACAAGTTTTCAAAAATGTAGATATTGACAATTAAACCTGTAGTGCCAAAATAAGTCAGAGTTCAGCTACGTTAATGTTCTAAGTTCTTAATCTATAAAAGACATTTATAGAAATGTCAAGTCTACAGAAAAAGATGTCTCTCAAAAAGTGATTTGACAGTACTAGAATGAAACAAAACCTACAGGAAAACAAAACAAAAGAAAAGAGCGCTCAAGAAGAAGAAAGAGATGTTGGAAAGGGAACAAATAACAGATCTGTGGAGAGCAAGAAGAGAGAAACATCATCTCTAGAGCAGAAGGTGACCAGTGGGATGGTGAGGAAAATGTAAGATTGAAAATAATAATGATCTGTGATTCTATCAATTTTAGTGTCCAGGAAAATGACAACTTAAAATTCCCAGTCCTGCCCTTTGCATGTCACACTGAGGGAGACGAGATACAAAGCTCCTCCTGTTTCTGACGTTCTTCTATTGCTTCAGAAAGATAATTCTAGGTTGCAGAAGTTGTCTATTTTGACTCCCATGGTTTCTATGATGATGTCCAGTGTATGGGATAAAGTATATTATACTAATGAGAATCCTTTGGTTTTCATGAAAAAAAAAAAAAAGATATTGACTGAGGTAGTTTTGGAGATGCATGGCATTCTTAATACATGAAAAAATTGTACATGTGAAACCTCGTTTCGTGGGTCTGAGACTTTTAAGCCCTGTCAAATCCTTCTGGCTTGGCTTTGCTTTGTTATTTGGAGAATGGCATTTTAAATAGATCTCCTTCAACTCAATATACTAGGATGGCTAAGAGGTTTACAGAGCACTAGAGAAAAGAATAAAAAAATGCATCACAGCTTAAGAATAATATTATTTCCCTAACAAAAAGTTCTTTTCCGCTCTTATCAACAAACAAAATCTTAATGAAGAAAAGCCATTGAATATCAGAATAGTTAAATCACTTTTCTAAACAATCTTTAGGCCTCTCCTATAATACAGTCATCCTTTCATCCTTTATGTATCCTGGGTTTGGTCTAGTTTTCTTTGAACACGAAACTTATTTGATCTTTTTTCTCTTGCAGTATGTAGCACTTAAAATGAAATTAATAACTTGAATCTTTCTCTCCTGCAGAGTTTTATCCACAGAAATCCGGAACTGATAGAACCTCAGTAATTTGTTTGTGGTGTAGACATGAATCTGTGGTTTAAATCCGAATATGCATGACAGCACCACATTCAAAGTTATCCCACTTCAGCTCTTTTAACAGAGGCCCTTTTAATAAGGCAGAGTAGCTACAATGGAGTAACAGAACCTGTTGCTCTTCCCTTGGTAGGTACATCAATCAAAAAAGTAATATGTTTTCCCTAAATTGGAAAACACGACACATACTGCAAGAGTACTGCTAGTACTGTCACTGTTACTCAAAAAGTAGTTTTGAAATAACAATTTTCAATAATACTTGACTTGCTTTTCTTCAATTTAGACTTCAGATATCACTTCTGCCACTGTGGTTTGTTGTCTTACATATGTCTGAAATTAGTCTGGGATCTCTTTCAGGCTCAGCTGATGGGCCATTTTTCCTAAACAACTAAACCCCACTACAGCAAACACGGGAAATAGGTACACAAAATGATATTTAACTGCTCACTACATTTAGTTTACATGACAGATTCTAGGTACACACACTGACTTTTACCCTGTTACAACTGATTTATAAACTGAAGTTGATGATGGCTAATAGCACTTTCCTGCTTCATTTTGCATTGTAACTTCAGCAAACACTAACTCTAACCACTCAATAAACTGACGGGTTATTTACACTGTTAGAAAAAACAAGCACAGCAATTATATACCATGATACTTTTTTTTTAAGTCAGTTTGCAGAAAGAGTAAGATAGAAGCCTCAGCAAACTAATGTCCCTATTAAAAGAAAAAAACCCCGAACATGTAAACTATCAAGAACAAAATATAAAATAAATAATGAAGAATGAACCAAAACATTTGCAGCTTTATTAACGAGGTTTGTATTTTAATGAACAACTGGAGACTGTCCTCACATATGGATGTATCTTTTTTCACGTGTGTTCCACTGTCACTTCTCTCTCTCAACATATAGAAGTTAAAAATGCAACTATAGTGGACTATCTACAGTCCAGTACTCTACATTTGAATTTTGTGCTAAATGTCTTCCTAAACTTCTTGCAGCCCATGTATTTCCTTGGTTTTAATCAACCTGGATTATTCATTCTGGTGTGTCACTTTCCTGACAATCACCTCAGCAAGATAGGTTCAGTTTAGTTAACTTCATTTCCTATGGCTCTTGGAAAACATTTTTCCTGTAAATTTACTGGTATGGGTAGCAAGAAGCTGAACTAACTAAGAATTTTTTCTCTGATCACTATTTTACATTTTTTTACTCTTTATATATTAAAAAATCTCACAAAACATGCAAGTCCCAAGGTTCAACCAAACAAAAGAGAAGTCAAAGACCCAATCCTAAAATTATTTTTTCTGTAGTTTTGTCTAACACACCAGTGGACCCTAACTGCAGTATGTTATAGAAGAATCTTTATGAATTTGAGCGCATACCAAAATACACGTAAATGAATGTTTGTTTCTATAGTGCATGTGGCTTCTGTTTAATAAGATCAGGAATAGTCAACATTGATCAGCATCTTGCAGCTGCACCGAACTGTCTATCTTAACTAGGACTCTGGAATTTTGAGGGGTTTTGTAGGCAAAAAAAAAAAAAAAAAAGAGAAAGTTTTTTTTTGAACAAAAAATGGAAAAGAACAACAATAAAAACTCTTGACTTCCTTATCAGCAAACACTAATATTTTGTACCATTTCAAAATGACTGAGGATTAAATGCAAGATTTCAAGGTGTTTTACGCAAACTAAATTTTACAGCATTGACTAATCCACTTTACAGCAGTTCAAAGAGGGACGAGCTCAAGCTGCCTTGGATGATTTACTGTCTATCACTCTAAAGTGTGCAGACTTACAGACACATGTGGGAGAGGAATGTTGTTTTGGTCCTGTGAGTTGATATTCTAGGAAATCTCAGTACTTGCAGGCCACTTGGGTGGCCTGGATAGTACAGCAAGTAAGTTTGTTATTAAATTTCCAGCAGCATTGTTTAAATGGTATTTCCTTCATTAAAAAGTTTTTTAGAGACCCTTTAAGGTCTTGCCATATTTTTGGTTAAATTTAACTGACGGAGGCCTCAATAGGTACCTTGCAAATTCTGAATATTTGCCAACAAGAATCACAAAAAAAAATTTTTATAGTGATACTAAATTCACAGTAGTAGATTAGGTTTCAAAAATAAATAAATGCTTCTACAATTACAGTGGCCGTGAGAGAAACAGAACTGATAAAAAACAATGAAAAATTTTATGAATACGGTTTGAAGCTGGAAAGAGGAAACTTCTGTATGCTAGCACCACTGGCTTGTTGTGTTTGTCTGTACTACGGGTTTGCCATAAAGTTTTGCCTTGAAAACTGTAATGAAGCTTTTACATGACTCTAATCTACATCTACATCCAGGTTCTACTGGTTACTGGCAACCTGGCCATTACAGATATTAATAGCTGTTTATTAGATAAATACTTATAATCAGTTAATTTATATTAATGGAAGGGGAATCCATATCTTGTTCTCTTGAACTCAGTAAGGTGTAACCATGAAGGTAACTCACCAGGGCAGATTGTCACCTCCAGGAACTCCTTTCTCTAAGGTGCTCCAAATATTGTTTTGCTAAAGATAGGCATTATAGATCAAAAGGCTCTAGGCAGCTGGGAAACAATTTCAGCCCTTCAAAATAGAAAAATGAAAAATGAAAAAATTGAGTTGCAGCAGTGTGTTGTTTTTGCTACCAAGTGAATAGACAGAGGTCTTATGCAACTGTTATACACTGTCTCTTTCATTGCATCCTATTCCTCCCTTAACAGTTCTTCTCTCCTTTCCACTCTTTGCTGTATTGTTTCCTGTCATGTTGCCAAAAAAAACCTGTATATCAAATCTACAGAAGTTAATTCTGTAACTCCTCTGAATTTTCTGTCATTAACCATTTCTTAAATTGCAACTCTAAGCCAACAGGTATTACAATGCTGCTGTGAACCCTGACCTTTGTAGATGAAAAATAATATCAGATTGTTTCTAATTTTAACTTCAAGATGTGCTGACAAAGCCTAAGAAAATCACCAGCTTATTAGAAATGTAGAAAATAAAGACAATAGTTCCCCTATCTTCCTGTGATGTATGAAAAGATTTTTTTTTTCACACATATCATATCAACCAAGTGTTAATTTACTAATGGTAAATGAAATCATGGTATTAGCATATTCTTAGTGACACAAGAAAAAGAAAGAAGGTAACTAAAGCAGGCAATTTTTAAGCCAGAAATAAATTTCAAAAACATGGCAAAAATTCTGCAATGGCTTCAATTAATGAAAAGGAATAGACAGCAACAATAATAAAAACCAAATATCTAGGTTATGCAGTAAAATATTAAATATAGATGAACTGCAGATGGAAAAATTATTGAAGAAAAAGAATCCCTTTCCTTAAGGATGTCTTTCTAACATTATACTGATACTTTACTTTCCTAGAGTACCCAGTATAAATGCAAAAATTATGCTGCTGCCCAAAGTTAGGATAAGCACTGTAGGACTTCAAATGCAGATGACCAAGAACATTTTATATTGTTACCACAAAGAGTTCTACATTGTTTTACATTATTAACATAACTCCTAAAGAGGCTGTTTTGAAGTGACTTTGTAAACCTGAAGAGCTGGCATGAACAAGCTCATGTCTTACTGAAAAAATATGTACTTGGAAGCAGTTTTATTCTTTTATAGTAACAGAGTGTACGACATTTAACGGTGAATTAAATGTTCCAGGAACAAATAAATATATTGCACCAAAAGGAAATGTTATCTAAACCATTTAGAAGCATCATGTAAGAAAATATTTACAATAAATTGCTAATATAATCCATCTATTTCTCTTTCGCAAAGTTAAGAAGCTGGTGAACTGCAGATCAGCTAGACAGTTCTACACTGCAATAAATAATTTTCACTGCATCCTCTGACTGCTTTTTATCTCCTTTCTTTACATTTACATTAGCTACTGTAAACTATGATCAAAACAACATATTAATTCAAAATAAATGGTCCAAATGATAAAATATCTTCTTGGTCAAAGACCAGCTATTACTTTGAAAGGATGAAGAGAGTACAAATCCAGCAAATCTTTCTCTTAGTGGAAAGAGCAAGCACAGCTTTTCCAGGACTGTCTGCCCTTTTCCCTACTTCTCAAAACAGTTGCATTACACAGTTGGGAAATCTACATCTTTAAAGAATGTCAGGGAAGAAGAAGCTGGTGAGTTTTGCATGGCAACATCAGTCAGGGTGAATCCCTTATACTTCTGCCTAACAACTCTCTACTTTGAACTCCAGAAGAAAAAGCAGGGCATCACGATGACCACTCTGGGTCACACATCCACTCTGTGCACTGAAAACTAGAATTTCAGATAGCTAAATTTTTCAGGGTGTGGCTGTCAAAGTCACACTATCCTGCCTTGCTAACCTCTGAAATGATATTTCCAGTCTAACAGACTAAGTATTTTCCTTATAGTTTCTAGAGTCCAGGTTTTAGACAAAAATCTCAGCTGAATCCTAACAAAGCTCCTGGCTTTTCTGGTTTTGACAAACCCTTTTTGATTCAGTTGCTTGAACACAAAGGGACAAAAAAAAGGCTTTCTAAATAAACTCTTGTGATTCTCCAACATACAGATAAAAACAGTTGGAGTTGACTACACTGTAATATAAGCAAGCAGAAAATGATATAGTCCTGTAGAAAACTGTGATTACTATATTTTAATGAAGCAGAAAGGCTGTAAAGCCTTCTTGGTTTGAATGCTACTGTGGACCACCTGAGACCCAGAGCAAGGGCCTTTCCAGAAGAGTATTTTGGCCCCTCGTGTTCTGTTCCAGGGAGCAGAAGAGGTTAGTGTTACTGACACGGCCTTGTCACAGAATCACAGAATCACAGAATCAAGCAGGTTGATCACGAAGTCCAACCTATGACCTAAAACCACCTTGTCAACTAAACCACAGCATTAAACTGCCACGTCCAGTCTTTCCTTAAACACCTCCAGGGATGGTGACTCCACCAGTTCCCTGGGCAGCCCATTCCAGGGCCTCTCAACAACTCTCCCTATAAAGAATTTTTTTTTTTAATGTCTAGTCTAAAATTCCCCTGGCACAGCTTAAGACTATGTCCTCTCCTCCTCTCGCTAGTTGCCTGGGAGAGGAGCCTGACCCCGACCTGGCTACAGCCTCCTTGCCATGTCATGTCAGCTAGTCACAATTCACCAGCTGAAAAGATTTCTGGGCTGTTTTATTCACTCTGCAGGTTCAGCCGTGGAAAAATCAGGGCCCTCACACAGTACTCACTAAAATCAGGCCAGCTAGCACTTTTTGATAGCACCAAGGTACCTAAAAAAGAGGTTTTACATTAGATTTTTTAAAAAAAACATATAATTTGTGACTTTCAGCATTTATAAGGCAATCATACCATTGTATGATTATATGTTTAACAGACATTACCTGGACTACTTCGTATTTTTAATTTAAATATTACATGAATTTGTAGGTTAATATATGGTGTGTTTAGTATTCCAGACTGAAAATTATGTACAGTATAAATAAAACTTTATATCTTAATCGTAGTCTAATAGGGGTAGCCAAGCATGAAGAACTGTGACAGCAAAACTTAAATCTTTCGTGGATCATTGACACATCTGTTTCTCTGTATGAGAGGATGAAACTTTCTCAGTATCATGAAACAGATTTTTAATGACATCTTGCTACTCGCCTCATCTATAAGTTAATATGCCACCTGTTTTAAATAATTTTATTCTTTTCTGTAAACAGTAAGCCCCATTTTGGCATTAGTGTGTGCTTGTCATTGTATGGTAAAACCACTCTGTCTAGAATTCCTTTTGTCTCCTATGAGCCCAAGCAGAGTTGATCGTAAAACAGAACTACATGTATTTCTACGTCAAAATGAGATAAGCCTCCAATATGTCATGTTCCACGTTCCAATTTACACTTTACTGTGTCACATGGGAGAGAGCTTAAACAAAGACTGTGGCCAACAGGAGACATGGAGCAAACACCATTTGCCACTTACAGGCTCATTAAGACTGCATGACTACCTCATTAAGGGAATCATCTGGATGCTAGGATTAATGTTAATCCTTTTTTTCCCCTTCTATTTGAAATAGAAATATTTCTTCAAAAATCAACGTTTTGTTTCAGAAGGTTGACCTGATTAACCACACGTGCTAGAGCAGTGTGAATTTCTTCCTGATTCTCAGGTGCCAATGGCACTTCTCTCCAGGAACCCATAACTTCTAGATATTGCATGGCAAGTTCATTTTCTTTTTTGATGTTTAAAAGAAATTTCATTTTCTCCTTTGCCACCAGAAGAAGCTTGGAGAATTTTACTTCTACTGTTTTAGAGACATACCCTAGTTTCCAAATTATCAATTTTCTGATTGTTCAGTCCCTGGTTAAATGGAGTGCAAGTGATGTTGAAACACGTGACTTGGCCTCCAGTGCATGATACAAACCAGATGAACTTTGTTACTTAAAGTAACTCTGAGTTTCTTTGAGTTTCCAGTTTAATATTTGCATTACAATATTTACATTTTCTTCTTATGCCACAAGGAAGAGCAAGAAAAATGATGCAATTGGGTGGTTACCTAGTAGTTTAAATACATTTCACACACTTAGGAAAGCCAAGTAAATTTAAGAATGCCTCCACACTTACTAGTACATAAGAAGTAATGTAAAAAACGCATCAGCTTAACAGAGCCACATGATGCTTGTGCCTTACACCAGAGCTGTCTGAGCAGCAGATTCTGCTCCATCTGCAGTGATCACTTCCCTGCTGCTGCCAATTAAGTTGGATTCACAGGATAACTCATAGCACCTATCAAAGTACTGCACATGCAGCTTCAGCTGGAGTTATACATTGATTTATTTGTTATACTTTTCCCTTTGCTTCACCTACATCTGTTATAACCAAAAAAAAAAAAAAAAAAGAGGCCTCCCATCTTCCCCCTAGAGACAATTTTGTCCCCTTTAAATAGTTTGGGTTTTTTTTTTTCCATTTTAGGTTTCTTTATTAGCTAAATAACTTCAGCTAGCGTTAACAGGAGTTTATCTGATTCCAGTGTTTGTTCAACTACGTCATTTACTTTTACAACTTCAACAGACATTTGTACCAAAGCCCATGAAAGCTAGGTCTCTGAAGAGCCAACTGGAAATGTTGCAAAGGTAAAACAAGTAAAGGAAAACCAAATTCACGTGTACAAACAATAAAGTGCTGTGTATTCAGCTTCTTCCTGGAAAACTTCTGATAGCTTGTACACTTCAGTGTAGGATGCACCCACACATGTGTTTGTATGTGTGCAGACTGTTTATATAGAATACATGTATAAAATGATCAAGTGTATGGGTATGTTGGTGGGAAATATCTGTCTCCTCCTACTGCTAAAATCCCCCATTTCTTCAGCTGCATGCATTCTGACATATTACCTGAAGGACTTCCTAACCCCCTATCAAGTCAGAAATCCTGAAGAAGAGACACTATAAGAAAAAAAAAAAAGAAAACCTGAATAACATTTGCTATTTCCTTATCTTAAAATAAAAATGTTCTTCCTATAGAGAATTACATAAATCTCACTATTTTTCACAAGGTTGGGTTGGGGTTTTTTTCTTTTAAGAGTGCAAAACTTCTAGGGAGACTGACATTCTACCTACTGTAATGACCCTTGTTGCCTTTACACAAAGACCTTATAAACTTCTCTGAGAAAAGAGAGTGGGGAGAGATGAAGAAAAGTGCAGAGTAATGGAAGTGAGACTTCCATTCTAACAGTGTTAAGAACACAGAATATCTAACCTGGATGGTACAGACACCATCAGTTATTTAATAGAATGGGAAGTTATTGCTCACAACTTAAAACCAGCTAATCAACAAGTCTGTTAATCTACCACAGAAATTAGATAGAGAGGAATAATAGCAGTTTCATTTCTTTTTTTTTTTCACTTTTCTTTTCAAATCCTTTTCCCCATGAGAATAGTAATATTACAGGCTATATATTATAGAACATATTCTAGACTATTTTTCCTCATCAGAAGCTCTGCATTCACTTCTGGTCACTCCGCATTAGAAAGAGCATTGTGATAGGAGGAGGTGTTAAGAGACTGGCAACATGAACGATATGAACACCAAATTTTTCCATGTGAAAAGATTAGTTAGAAAGCTGATGAAAAACAGTGGCCTAACAATATATGAAACAACAAATCTTTGGGTCACAATACTACTTAAAATGTTTCAAGGCAAAATTAGACACCAGGATGAAGAAAATCTTGCACATTGCACAGAGATCTGTGGAAGTGAGTGTTGAAAAGTACTGCAGAAGCGAAAAAGCCAATTTTTTTTTTTTAAATTTTATAATGATCAGCATTTTGTGTGAATAAGTAAAATACTCAGACTTGCTAGACTAAGTAATACACACTGTGAGGAGAGTTCTGGCACACTCATACACAGGGAACTACTGAAGCTGTTGAGGAGATTATCCCTCAAGGAAGATTATACTGTAACCACCAAGTTTCTTACTGTTCACATTCAAATATTTGCTGCTGGCTGCTGGCAGAGACCAAGAGATGGATTAGCTTGTGTGGACCACCCATGAGATGAAGTATAACTGCCCCTACTGCTAAGGGCACCAGACTGATATTTGTGCCAGAACCCTTTAGGTGAGCATGAGCCTCTGTTTTTCTCTCTTATTTTCCTTTATTGCCACATGAAGAAAGGTTCTTTAAAGCATTAAATTACCTTTCAGCATATTACAGGAGTTTTCAATTAACACTCACAAATTCCTTTCATAGAGACAACTGAAACACAAAATGACCTGTAGATTATTAGGTTTCTAGGGCACAAAAATAAATTGGATTTACTAGTTGCAACAGGAAATGTCAGTTTACAATTAAAAAAAAAAATCTATTCAGATCCACAATGGAAAAAAGCAAATTCTAGAATGCCATAAAATAAACATTAATATGTTACCCTTGTATTACTTTTCTTATTTGACGAAGTATCTAGAAATTAATTACAACATTTGGACATGGTACATGCTGAACTTGCGTCAGCTTGTTCCTGATGTGTTCAGTATCAGATTGAATGATAGGTCTATTTATAGTGCTCTCAGAATTTGTGATACATCAGGGAGTTGCAAGTCAGATACTTTTGACATTTACATAAATATTCATGGACATTTACAATTTGTGAAAAAAACTGAGTATTTCCTGGTGTTTATGGTTAGTGCAATCTTTTTCTGCATCCCAAGAAATGCTAGTGTCTGTGCCTAGCCTAATCTCAAAGATTGGCTTTGTGTGGGGACTGTTTTAGCCACGAACAGTAAAGCCCAGACATTTATTTACTGTAAACTGTAGCAACACTAACCATCATAGTTTACTTCACTAGGTATAAGGGAATGTTTCCTGTGGTTATTCATAGCAGATCTGGCTTTGGCTGTCAGAACTTACTTAAACATAAATTGGAAAAAACTAGTTGATAAAATACCTATAGATATATTTCTGTTTTCTGTTTATTTCACACTTATTAAATCACTTCCAAGGCTGCAGCAAGAACCGCAAAATCCCACTGAAAAGGCACTCAGGTAACAGTAATCCAAGGCAGCAATAAGAACATTAGCAGATGCACCTGTCCCACTGTGATAGATTCACTTAACCTATCTGTGTGATGATCAGCTATGTCAAAAAAATTTAAGCAAAAGCTGAAACTTATGAACATGTTATTGCTCTGCAGTTTTTTCTTGCTGTTTGGGACCTATGGACTGGAGGTCGATTTTCTGAACTGTTAGAAAAGGGTGTTGAGACTCTATATTTATTCACTATCAGAGGCTCTCTAGGCAGTTTTGACAAGGAGGTAAGTCTGCAGTAACACAAAGGGTTAAGTGTGATTCACTTGCACCTGCTCTCCTATTGCTATTTAATCTGACTTGCAATATGCCTTGCTATTTTGCCACTTTTCCCAAGATTTCAACATTACCAACTGTCTGAACTGGGTAGATGATATTTTGCCATGTAAATTTGTCTAAAGTAAGTCTGAGTGAAGTTCCAAACATCCCTTTAGTGGTGACATGGCATTCTATGATCTACAGAATATGAACAGCTGAATATGAAATCAAATGTGTGATTCATCACGTTCACTAGAAAAGTTAACACTTATGCATTTAAATATTTTATTTCACAGAAAATATGGAATGGCTGGTCAAATAGAACCAAGATATTTCCAGTGTGCTGTGACTGTAATCCCTAATAAATAAAATAAACTTTAATCCAGTTTTTATTTCATTTCATCATCAAGCTTGTAATAACAAAAAGTTGTAATATTACACTCTTCTCACTAAAAGAGCTTTGACATAATTAAGAAATCCCCTTAGAGAAGGAATTCCTGAAAGCTGCTGTTTAAGAGAGATATTCCACTTTCCAGCCCAGTTCCCAAGAATTTAGTGGCTTGGAGTACAATTATCTGGCAGGAGGGAATCTGCCTCCTTATGTATGAATGCTGTGAGCAGCTGGCTGCAGAAGTGCTGTTGGCAGTAGCTTCAGCCACATGACTGTTCCTCTAGTCCAGGGAAATATGCCAGATGGCAGCCAAAGAAGAAAAACAGAAAGAAAGCAGAACAAAAGAAACTCACATAACCCAACAAAGAACCTCTCTTTCTTTTCCACATGAAGGTATAAGTGTCATGATTACTGTCTCAGGAAATGTATCTTTTATAGCTAACTGAACAAAGATGTAATTCTGACACTGCAATAATTTAGCAAACTTACTAATTATTTGATTATTTCAATTTAATGCATATTATTTATTGACAGTGTCATTTCTCCTTAACAGCCATTTTACTTTGGAGCTAACCATCTCTACAAAATTGTCTCCCCAGAAAGGTTTTACTCAACTATGTTTTTCACAAATGGTGAAAAAACTCTCATATGGTGGAAAAAGACTTAATGGCCAGCCAGACAACCCAGGCAGATCCTGATACCTCTGGAGAATCTTCTAAGTGGTCCTGAGGACCTGTAATTAGGTTAGTGGGAGGTGTGTTTAGTACCTAAAACTCAGTATCATATAGCATATTCTTATTAATACATCTCAGTTATGCGCAGGAAATTTTGATAGGTGCTTTAGCTCTTCTTCATCCATGTGTGACAGGATTTAGAGATCATGAAGAAAGCTTCTAAAGCTTCTATCTCCATACATTCTTCAGGGGTTTCAGGAGTCTCTAAAAATATAACTGTGCTGCTGTTAGGACGTAGTTTTCACAGTCATATCTAGTGCTATTTCGCTGAGCAAAGCTAAATGCGGCAGGAAACAGGATTCCTATTTGCATTTCAGTAAGGGAGGTGGGCTTTTATTTAGAGACACTAAAGGCTTTAAAACAAAAGGAAAAAAAAAAAAGGGAGAGGGGAAACATAAAGGGAAAGAGGTTAACTTATTATCCATGTCTTCTGGAAACACAATAAAGATGTACACGGATTTTTTTTTGTACTTCCAGTAGAAGAATGTTCATCTTCCTAAGAGCAGAATGGGCACACCTCCCTGCAAAACTAAACAACCCTCCTCCTCCAGCCTGCAAGAAGTTATGTAAATTGTGAAATGTTTTGGCGGCCTCCTGAGCCTCCTCTCTGTGAAGTGCCCACTCCTGGCCTTGGTTCTACATTTCATGCTGTGAATACTTGCATTTCTGGTGTAGAGTGAATCATCAGTGTATTTACCAGCTCTTCTAGTCTACTTTCCTCTTTTTGTTCAGTACAATTTGCTGAAGCTGTAAGTCATGGTTTGCTTGACGGGACAGGCGGAGGAAGGAGACTGCATTAAGTGACTGCATTGAATTCTGGCTCTTCCTAGAAAAATTGCGCTGTCGCTGTTTCAAGGTATATTTTCCCCTACTCTGGGAAAACTTGCATCAGCTTGGGTCTTCTGTCATCTTCTATAAGCAAAGAAACTCCGATTCACTATTTTGCTATAAGGTGGTATTCATAATTTGGCTGTAAGGGGGCATCAATGTATCACAGAAACTCCCAGGAATGAAATACGTAAATTAAAACACAAAGGTCTGTTTAATCAATAGATTATCTCACAAAAGAAACATTCTGGGTTTTCCCAAAATGTAACAAAATACGTCCAGCTTCACAATTTAAATTGTTTTTTGAACAACGCTCATCATGGAACGCATGGAAGACACTATCAGACATACAGGTTTAGAAAACAAAGTCCCTTGACATCAAATGGTTGAGTAACGTGAGCAGAACCGTCAGTTGACATAAACAAGGTTATTAAATTACATAGGCACTGAGTACTGTAAAATTTTGTAGTAGATTTCTAAATATAACCTACAGTGTGAATGGAGCCATGGCAGTGACATGGCAATAGATATATATTGAGGATTTTTATTTCTCCTCTTAGAGACTTACAGTTAAATTACACAGTAGCAAAGAATATGGCTCACATTCAGTAACACAACCAAGACACTTTTTTTCTAAAATTATCTTCAACCTCATCCTAATTCTTGAAAGCTCCTGAAAAAACAAACATGTAACACTCTGTGGTAACACGAAATTCATTCACACCTCTGGACTTTTGATAGAGGTTCCTTGCTTTCTAGTTCTATGAACAACTTGTAAGAATATTTTCACTTTGTTAGACTGAAAAGTTAGAAAACATGCAATATGTACATAAGTTAAAAATGAAAATAATCAGATCCTATATTAACATATTACATGAAATAACTTTCTTTTTGCCTTTAAAGCATTCTGATATATATATATATATATATAATTGATATAGATTTGTAAAAGAAACATGAGCAACTCACTTTAAGTAAAAAAATCCTAGACAATAAGCTCGTCTTAAGGTGATCTCAACTGAATTATATGATCTACTTTTGACAGATACCATCTTTTTATTTTCTATTCTACCACCTGTAACTGTTATTATTCTTTTTGTCATAAACCTAGCTCCCTCTGTACGAACAGCCTAACTTTTCCAAAAGAAAATACTGAGAGAAGTTGGACGGTACCTAGACAGTTGTTTTTAACGCTGTTCACCTACACAGAGTTTGCTACATAAAGTATTTATCCTCTGAGGCATTTTGTATTGTACATGCATGCAAATGAATTTGAATGTTGCATTGATTAAAATTAAAAAGCTATTATTAAGATGATATGTAGTAAGTTCTTCAATGAATTATATACAAATGGGAGGATCTTACGAATTTTTTACTTGAGAATGTACATGAATCTATTATAAATAAATGTAAGGAAGTTGAAGAACAAATATCAGTTCAATTGCCAAAATTAATGTGAAAAATAATGGAAAAAAAACATTGCTACTGCTATTTTTAAACAATAGTTCAGGAAAAAATACAATCTGTGTGTTTTCCTCATTTTCTATACTTACTTTCAAGAATGTTTGACACAAAAATAATTAACAAACATGATTTTCTGGCAAAAACCTCACAACTATAAATATTCATTCAGGATTCATATTCTGTATTTGTGTATCATATTTTTATTAAATATGCTAACTTATAATAAGTCCTGAGAACACTTAGAATTAATATTTTCATAAGAACACTGATATAAATGTTAATCTACCTTTTCCCCCAACTTGGAGTGCCAAAAATATTCAAAGTTATAATTTACTTGAAAAGTGCAGTTTCATACACTTCCATGATCACTTGTTCGTAATATTTTCTTTTACGCAGAAACAATACCTGTTTTGCTGATTTACCATGCTCAGCAAAACCTTTATGAATGCAAGAGTCACAATTAACACAAGCCATTTCCAATTTTTTACATACTGTAATCCTCCAGAAAAATAAAAAAGATCCACAGCAACCACTGTCAATTGCACCGTAAGCCACTAGAAGAGATACCTGTAGGACTTCAAAAAGCGAAATCTCATCTTATTTCTTGGAGATGGACGAGGCATATAGGCTTCGAAAGGATCCCACAAAAAGGCCATTGGAATAGCTAATTCTAAAACTGTCTAACAAGTGTATCCCTGAGGGGACACAGAACAGTAGCGCTGGAAGTGCCCCACACTAATCATGAAGCGCTTGTAACTGTGTAAGGGTACGTCCTTTTCCTATGGTATGCTTTGGCAGAGATGTGGCTGGCTGAGAGCACAGGCTAAAGGGATAACTGGGATTTCCTGCTGCGTGAGGCTTGCCCTTTGCATAAACATCTCCTATATTCAGGGCTCTTATCGCATTATACAAGTGAGAACTCTTATGGTAAACCCTTAGATAGTTATAGCAGCCACTAAAGAGCACTGAACTACGGAGCTGAGGCAGACCAGAAATAGCCAATGCTCTGATTATTGACTGTTGCCCAGACAAAACTCCTCAAATTCTTAACAGGCTGTTGAAAGTATTTTTAATAAGGGTTACATTTGAACAACCTGTTCCAACTCGCATCAGACAGCTAAGAGTGTGGAGAGAAAAAAAAGCCAAAAGAACAAAAAAGACCCAAATCAAAATCTGCTGCATCCCCCAGTGTGTACCCCCAGCACAGCAAGGAGCTAGTAAACAGGGAGTAAAACTGCTGCTGGAAACACAATCACAAATCCTTCAATTGCCTCTTCGTTTAATTCCTAACTCTCTTCAAGTGTGTCTTCCACTCGCATAGTTTCTCAAGAGAATCAATTTATAAGATTAAGCAGCTTTCCTGAGAGGGCTTAATGATCTACGAGAGATCAGCCACTCTAAGAAAGTACATCTTAGTCTGGTAGATAATTTTCAGGCCTCTTTGCAGCTTTTCTCAATGACATCACTCCTGCACTGAATTACCACCAGTGACGTTGAGAGTTGAACTCAGTTCCTTCCTACCTGAGGTCATTCCAGTTCAGTGTCTTTCGTTGTTTGTTTAGCTGGCTGGGTTTGTGCTTCTTTTTATTATTTGTTTTTTATTCAAGCCTCAACTCTTGCATACAATTGTTTTAGTCTAGCTTTAGTAGTATTAAAGGCAAGCAGCTCTCATGATCTCTCAACACTGGTAGGCATATTATTCTGTACTTCCAGTGATCTTGAAACAAAATAAATTCAGATATTTTTATTCATAAGAAATGTGATCAAGAAGAAACTGAGTATTCACTCAGAGCAAGGTTAAAGATGAAAATTTAGAATTACTCAGGGCTTTACCAGAAAAATTCAGAGACTTAGAAAAATAAATTCCTAGGCATACATTACAGCTATCTATCAATTATCTGAATAAATGTACTGTTTTCATGGTAAAGGGTACTATTAGCAAGTACAGTCTTCAGAGAGATTGTAAATGTACTATAACTGGCTATATTTTTCTCATTGGAGGAACCATTTTTCTCCTTTTACACTGACAAATGCACTACAGCATCAACTGACAATATCTTTACATCATAAGTTCCCACCATATGTGGGATTCATGGGTGAAAGCCTTGAGAAGGCCAAAAGTCACTTTTTAATTTGAGCAGTTGAATGCATAGACTACATAATTGAACTAAAATAATGTAGCAACTAATTTTCAAAGGAATGGAATTGAAATCATTCCAGCAGTGGTTAGTAAGGTGCCTTCTGAGTATCATAACCTGTAGTCTTCTTCAAATTCATTATATCATTAAAGTCTGAGTGATTAATAGATCACTTTAAACACGCCTGAATAATATTGAAGGTAAGCATTGCCAAGATCAATATTTCTCTTCTGGCAAATAAACCCAGGGTAGGCTGAATTTTTATAATCGTATCATAAGTATCTTAATATTGCCAGATACTTTTCCTTTTCACATTCTATTTCCAAAAACGAATTTGTATAACACATTAATGCAGCAGCAACATTTGCCATTTTATTTCTTTTAATAAAGAAAACTGAACAAACTGAACATATTTATTGTGAGGTGTCTTTCCTCCTCGGTGACTTTCCTTCACTGTGGCACTAAATCTTCTAATGAAGGCAACCAAAATAAGGTCACAGAAATAAGCTTCTTACAAGATTACTAAAGACTAAATTTATACCTTGATATCAAAACTACTTATTGTCACTGTGTAGTGGCATGCAGTAAATCACTGTACCAAAACATGTCACAGTGCTTATAGAAATTCAAGAAAATGAAGGGGAAATAATTCTGTAATACACCTTGACTTTTACAGGGAAGTTGCTAGACTCTTCCAGCCATTTTCCTTTTTTTTCAGACCAGAACAAAACATTTCTAGAAACACTCAAATAATATAAAATGATTTGGCATGAAGTTGCTGCTTTTTAGAAGTGTTTTTTGGAAAAAATAGCTCAATAAAATAAACCGATTCATAGTTTTATATAAAAGACGTATAATCAATCATTGCATTTACTGAAAATCCAGACTTCTTATAGACATTAATACTACAATAAACAATTATGGTGCAATATCTTTGACATTCTATGAGTTTTTTGATTACAACTTTTGCTCTACATTTTTTCACAGATAGTGAGATATCAGCCCCACACTCCTAGCTGGTCAGCAGTACCCCTGTAGTGTGTTATGACGGCTTCATGTTTACAGGATCTACAAAAGGTGAATTTTTAGAGACATTTTTATTATTCCCCCATACATTTCAACTACTATTTTTTATCGAAAAGGTTCATATAAATAAATAGCAAAATGATATTAAGTGTAATTAAAAATGTGAAACTTAAATTAATAATGAGCACATAGACCCACATGAAATTAGATTTTATTTTGGTCAGTTGAAGTCTGGTAAGTGTGAAACCTCCTGTAAGTAACTAGGTCTGGTCATAAGCATAAATATCCTCACAGATTTGGTATACTCTCCTATTTTGACAGATGAAGTAGTGGTAGAGGTAGGAAACAGAAGAAAAAAAATATGAAGTTACTTTTAAGCTGAGGGGAAGCAGGGGGACCCTGCACCCTCCCTTTGCAGCTCCTGCACAGTCAAACTCCTTCCCAAAGCCTGTATCCTCTGTGTGGTTTTATTGTACGCAGTGTCGTACTACGAGAAAAAGGATGTTACAGTTCATATTACGACAATAGCAATGGCATGGCTGAGCTGGGATCTCGTGGTCAAACTAAAGGGAAAGAAGGAACTGCATAGACAGTTGAAGCTAGGACGGGTGACCCAGGAAGAGTATAGAGAAGGAAAATTATTTCGGATGGGGTCAAGAAGGCCAAGGCAAAGCTGGAGCTGAACTTGGCAAGGAACACAAAGAGTGCCAAGGGCTTCTATGGGTATGTTAACCAGAAAAGGAAGGTCAAAGAAGGAGTAATGGCCCCTGTTAAACAAGGCTGTAAAACCAGTAACAAGGATGAGGAGAAGGCTGAGGTACTCAACAATATTTTTGTCTTGGGCTTCAGTGATAGCCTGTCTTCCCACACTTCTCAAGTGGATGGACAGTAGGAGGGGGATTGGGGGAGCAAAGTCCCACTGTGAGTAAAGATCAGGTTCATGACCACTTGAGGAACCTGAATGTACACAAGTCAGTGGGACCCAGTGAGATGCATCCCAGCATCCTGAGGGAAACGGCTGATGTAGGAGCCAAGCCATTCTCCATCATATTTGAAAAGTCATGGCAGTCATGTGAAGTCCCAGGTGACTGGAAAGGGGGAAACATTGTACTCATCTTTCAAAAGGGTAGAAAGAAGGACTCTGGAACTATCAGCCTGTCAGCCAGCACAAGAAAGACATGGATCTGCTGGAGCAAGTCCAAAGGAGGGCACAAGGATAAGAGGGATGAACCACATCCCCTGTGAGGAAAGACTGAGAAAATTGGTTTTGTCCACCTTGGAAAAGAGAAGGCTTTAGGGTGACCTTCCAGTACCTGAAGGGAGCCTACAAGGAAAACAGGGAGACACCACTGACATGAGCCAGTAGTGACAGGACAAGGGGGAATGGCTTCAAACTGAAAGAGAGTAGGTTCAGATTAGGGATTAGGAGGAAGTTCTCTGCTGTGAGGGTGGTGCAGCACTGGAACAGGTTGCCCAGAGAAGCTGTGGATGTCACATCCCTGGAAGTGTTCAAGGCCAGACTGGACGGAGCTCTAACCTGGTCTAGTGGAAGGCATGGCAGGGGCATCAGAACTAGATGATATTTAAGGTTCCTTCCAACTCATATCATTCTATGCTTCTATGGTTCTATGATATAAACTCTGCTGTTTTGTTCTAAAAATTCCTATTTATCAACAACTGGAAACTCAGAAAGAGTTCAAACTGAGGTTATTACAACATGCAGGACGGTTTACATTAGCACACAACATTTTACAGATGCTTCCCTCAGAGTTATTCCTTCTGTTTTCAAACACTGTCAGATGGTTTAGTTACACATCTCTAAACAAAATGCCACCAAATTTTGTGTAGATAAGTCAAATATTGACCCACTGTTTCAAATATTTATCTTGCACAATTAAAATAATAAATAATTTAATATTATTCATGTAGATTTTGTTATGGACTAAATATTTTCCCAGCTTTTTTCCCTTCTTTGTTGCTATCGAAACAAATGAAACACAACCTTCAAAACAAGAATTAGGAGGAAACAATTTGAATATACAATAAACTTACATTCCAATTTTCCCCAGTACAATGATAGTGTTTAGAGTTTCATATAGAGGTACCTCAATAAAAGTTTATGCTGGAAAGGTAAAAGTATGTAAGGCCTAGAATTAAATAAAATTACTTTCTGCATTTCATTTAGTTTTTAGATAACTTCAAGCTTATTTTAAAAAAATTCTTCTAACTTCCATTTTTTACATTATTCTCATTCAGAATATTATATGTCATAATAGAGATATTTTCTTCTATAGTAAGTATGCAGAAATTTGAAGTATTCCTTTTTCACCTGGACAAAAAAGTTCACCCTAAACAAAAAACCCTACACAAATCTGACTGAGTTGTAAACTGAAAACATGAACTTTCAACCCCTCAAAAGGCAAGCACATTTCCTTCAGTCTTCAATTTTTTCCATCACTCTGATCTATTTTAACACTCAAGGGAGTCTGAATATATATTATTTTTGATACTAGGTTGGTTCTATTAAAGTGTGCAATGCAAAATAAATCACAAATTATATCATTCGGGATGAAGTAGCAAGAAAAAGGCATGTTCTCACTATATTTTATTAAGTTTAAGATTCTACCCAAGACTAGTATCTCTTTGCACTGCAAATTCTTTCTGATTATTATTACTTATCATCCCTTCTTGGCTTAAAGGCTTAATCCTGCAGTCCTTGTGGCTGTGAAAAAAATCTGGCTGAAATATTCCTGTAAGGCTTTTTTACTGAACAACAGTTTCTGAAGTGGTTTGAAGTAGTGACACTACTCTTGTGATTAAGCATCCACAAGAATGCTCTGCTAAGAACTTTTTGTGATTTATAAAGAGTCAGCATAGCCTGCAGCCCTTCTGTCAAAAGGGTTTCTTACATATCTAGTCTACTACAATTGTGAACTTCTAACCATTTTAATTATCTCCCAGATACCTACAAAACCATTACACTCAAAAGTTAAAAATTACCTAGAAGGATGACATACAAACAAGCATGCACTTACACATACTCATTTTGTAATTAGGAAATATATAATAATTCTGAAAACATCATAAAATATATGAGTTTTGCTTTTTCAGTAACTTTTATAATAATGTAACTTCTGCTAGTGATAATTTTACAGATATGGCCTGATTTGAGATACAGGTATAAAGTGTTTTGCCACATCAGTCATTAACTATTCGTTGCCTCTCATATATTTATTGTGTGGAAATGATTATAAATAGTGATGAGTAATTTAAAGTGAGAGGAAGTTTGATGCTCTTGTCATTGTCACCAGAGTAATTTGATGAAGCTTTCACTCAGAAAATAAAATGACTGTGTCTGTGCTGGAAGCAAACCACATGAATAGATAAGTGTATGAAGGATAAAAAAAGTGTGAAATTCTTTCCTACAGATTAAAGTACTAATACTGGAGAGCAAGAAGAGAGATGTCAAAAATGTACCATCCTAAACAGATAGCTCTTCCATTAGACAGGCATGCAGACATTACCTGCTATAGGTGACAGATACCATCACAAAGGGAGTATCAGAATGAAACCTAGCAGATCTGAGCTCAGAAATAAGTTATTTCAATAATGAAGGTGCTAATCCATGTAGCATTATTAAGACTATTGAAATACATCTAGTGAGGTTTTTACAAAATTTGCACAAACAACTTTTACTGAGCAAGGTTTTTCTCTGAGTTTCTCTGACAACTCCCGCAGCCTGTGTAAACACATGTTATCCTTGGTACAGAAAATTATGCTTATCTATGGACATTATATGAGCACTGTACACTGATCATCAGCGTATAGAGTTATAAATTTCAGAATTCTGTGAAAAACACAATTGAAAATATTTTTTTAAAAGGTAGTCAGATTAAAAAATATGTGTTATAGAAATTCCTGATAAGTTTCCAATAAATTTTATTTTATTTATTAAACCTATATTTACCCAAAAAAATCATTTTACATAAGAAATGCATGTTGTAGTCATTATTTTTTAAATCACTGCTGAAATCAAAGCTTTTCTATTTATCTGTTCTTTCAAAGGATGCTGATAATCTTCAAGGACAAATGGCGTCTCTAGAACTACTGAGGAACCTAATTTTAGTACAAATGAAATTGAAGAGCTTGTGCAAACGATTACCAGGCACCTTTGACTCATGTTTGGAGCTGGCTTATTGAAAGGGGATTTCACAGATAAACAAAATGTATATTTAGCAAATTACCTAGGAAGGCTTTCAGTTTTTTCTTTGATTCCTCAAAGATCTGTCAGAGAATTAGAGTCATTCCTTGCCCTAAACACTTAAAATCCTATCCTTTTAGTGGGATTTGAAGAACTATTTGGCAGGAACACATTCTGCTTCTAGGTGACTGCAACAGAAGTGGCATCAGAGTCACTTAGATCAGAGCTAATTTGAGAAGTGCCTTAGGACAAGGGCAAAAAATGGGACAGCTCTGGACAGTGCTGAAATGCAAAAGAAATAAGCTTAATTTATAGACTACTTTTCCTTTTACTGAATTTGCAGTTAATACATACAAGAAATCCTGTTTGCATCATGTATAATATTAAGTGATCTTTCGTAAATGTGGAAATAAAGATCCTACTTCAATGCCTGAGCACAAGAAGATAGAAGTAGCTGCCAGCAAGGCTTGGGAAATCTGAGTCTTAAAGTCTGTGCAACTCAGCCCTGTTTGTGTGACAGTGAAAAGGCATGGATCAATTCTTCTGCTGCTCAGATAGGTACATTCATCTGTCTTTTAAAGATGATGGAAAACATTTATAAGTTCTTAAACAGGTATGTTTGTCTTATGCATCAAAGTCTTATTCAGAAGAAAGGAACAGTTACAGGAAAGGCATTAGGGCTGCCCAGGACACACTTTCTAGAGAATTAGCAAACTGTGGTTTGCTTTTGGTGTCCAAGCAAATATACCCTGTGAAAATAAGTAGTGTGAATTCGTAGTCAACATGGCAGACAAAAATACTTGAAAATCCCAGAGGAGGTGCCTGCAAGAAAGAAGTGGAGATAGCTCTTTTGTCTACATACCTAAATATTGATTCAAAATTCAAACTTCCCAAGTATTGTTAAGGTTTTTAATTGAACAAATTGACTGAACCAACAGTCTACATATTTTGTATTTAATGAGAACCATTAAATAAAGTGTTCAAAAAACCACTTTAGGTATCTATTTTGTGTGTTTCAACAGTTTATAAAAATGAAAATTATCCATCTATAAATAAACTTTTTTTCATGCAGTGAAAATGGAAGTTGAAGTAGGGAACTTACCTGTTTTAACCTAGACCTAAAAACATATCAGTGTCTGAACTAGGACCAGAATCTTGCTTATACATGACACTAATGATAATATACATATTAAAATGATAATTTTATATATTTATTTATATTTATTTTGTATAT
>VYXC01010452.1:228190-239485 GCA_013397175.1 Platysteira castanea | reverse complement strand
TGTTTGTTTGTTTGTTTTGGGTTTTTGGGGTTTTTTTGTTTGTTTGTTTGTTTGTTGGGGGGTTTTTTTTGTTTTTTTTTTTTTGTTGTTGTTGTTCTTTGCCAGGTGTGGGAAGAGAGAGGAATTGGCCTAGGAAGTGTCTGGCTTTGTTCAAGCTCTAAAATGCTATAACATCATGGGAGAGACTAATACAGTACCTATCCCAGATTCCCAGATGAATTATCATAAAGTTTGCTCTTTCTCACAGAGACAGCATATTCTGCTGAGATAAATCTGCAGAATATATCTTATTAGGCTGTCATCTTGAGGACAGCATATTTAGTGGCAGTCCTGGTATTGCCTTGTGTCTGATATTTCCTTTGGGAGATTCTATTTCGTGATGAAGAATCCAGATATCTAATAATTTTATTTCGTGAAGTTGAATCCTATTTCCATACTACCTTGAAAATGGTCTTTTCAGCAGTTCAGATCTAGCTTCCCTTTGATAAGCAACATTTCTTCAATAGATGTTTTATTTCAGAGAGCTGCTATATCACACGTTTCAGCAATATTCAGTACTAAGTATGTCTACCCTATGCATTTACTTTCTCATCAGTAGGACAATAACTTATCTCAAAGTTCAACAACAGTACTTCTTATTATCACTGCTTATCATGAGTCACTGTAATACCTAGAAGCCTTCAAAGTGAACTAGGGCTCAGGGTTATTAGCTGTGAACCAAGAATATCCCAGCCACAGACAGGCTCTTATATTCAAATAATTCCAATGGGCCAATCAATTAATCAATCTCAGTAGGAAAAATGTATCTAAAATTATTAAAGTTGATGTTTGTGTCTTCATTATTTCTTTTTTTTTCCTTCTTCAGGAAAGTACAGACTTTTATAAAGCACTTTTATGTACACCTTGAAATTAAACAGAAAATCTTTGGCTTCCCAAACTTTCCTGATTAAACTGAGCATAATTCAGAATTATCCATTTCTGCAACAGCTCATAAGCAGAAAATACACTGATAATGACTTTTTTTCCCAGCCCAAAAAGATGTATTAATGATCTACTCTAATAACAGCAACGTTTTAGGAAACACTGTTAAATATCAGAACAGTAGTATCATCTGAGTGATGTGTAAGTGACAAGAAAAAGTATTTTATTAAAAAGTTTGAAGAGACATTTAAATCATTATGCCATATTCTATCTTGAGATTGTTACAGGGCTTAACCACAACAGCATTAGAGTAGATGAAAATGAAAGATGTGTGTGAGCTGTTTCTGTAATACAGAGGACTATATTTGTTGTGTGGACAAATCCTGGAGAAAATTCGGAGTTGTTTAATGAACCAGCAAAGCACAAAGAACTCTTTTTCTTCCAATTATTGTATCACTGAACAACCACCTGTAGTAGTTTACTGATGAAAGAGAGAGAAAAAATATCTACCAGCAGAAGAGAGCAGACTGGTCAGAAGTGATTGAAAGGACAAGTAATTACATGATTTAAAAATTGGAAAGCATATTATTGAAATCCACTTGAAAATAACAACCTGCTTCGTTTGGGGTTGATTTTATTTGTTTGGTTTTTGGTTGGTTTGGTGGTTTTGGGTTTTTTTTTGGAAGGTAACTTAGCAAAATCTTATCTGTAAGCAGCAGCAGCAAAGAAAATTAATTTCCATTTTAGGACTACTTTAGATTGTGAAAGCAATGTAAAACAGATTGCAAAGAACTCCAGCAAGAAACAAGACACACAAAACTCGAATGAACTTTATGTAGCTCTCCATAACTGAGAAAGCCATGACAGAATGAGCAAGTAGGACTGAAATAGCATGAGAGATACATCAATACCTTTACTTAAAAATATCGTAATAAATAGCAAGAATTTAGCAGTACTACCAGTCCTTAGTAGCTAGTAGCGAAAGATGAATCCCTCATACCCAGGCATCTAGCCCAAACAAATCTTTTTCCTAAAATAGTAAATAACTGAAGGAGTCTTCATGTTGTTTTAAAATTTCTATATAAGACACCACCGACATTTGGCTCTGGAATCAGGCATTTGTAAACTCAAAGGAGGACAAGTGCAAAGCAAATATGTGTACTGTCCAATCTTCTGGTTTGCATCAGTGCAACTCCTCTAATGTTAATGGCTGATATGCACCCTTATCAAGCCATGAACTTGCTCCAGACTGCAAGCATCTGCTTTAAATTTCCTTGCTTTTGTTGATTTGTCTCAGTCATAAAGCTATTTATGTGTACATTTCCATTACTGAATTTAAAAAAAAAAGAAATTCTGCTTATCTGTCAACCTTCATTACTGGTTCTCATTTACTTCTCAGAAGATATTTGTTAGCTGACATATTTGATAAACTTTTCTAATAGGTATTTGATGTTGCTTTTATTGAAATCTACTGACAGGTTAAGGAAAATATACAATTGTACTACATGTTCACCCAAATCATACATTTTATAATTTATCAGGATGCTTAAGAAGTTCAGTGGCCAGCTTTCTAACATTTTTGATTCTTAAAAGTGAATATAAATTATAAATGTGTAATTTGAGATCAATGTTATGATGGATATTTGCCAGATGAATTATAAAACAGACTAGGAGTATTAAAAAAAAGGACCATATAATAAAAAGATTTTTTCCATGTGAAGGAAGCTATAGCTATAAAACTGAGTATTAGAACATGCAAAAAACACTTAGCTGAGTTTTTGTATAAGGGGAGAAAAAGGGACAAATTCAAATCTACTACCCAGCTCTTAACCAGTTTTTGAAAGCTTGCATCAACTTTTGCCAAATTACTAGTCTAGAAAGTTTAAATGTATGCTATACTGGGCCAATTTCTGAAGCACTGCGACCCCATTAGTAGAAATATTTATAAATTAACTTCTTTGGGAATTTCCTTGAAAATTTTTCTGTTACATTAAAGTAACTTAATGCATCTGCACTACTCCCTTAAATGACTCATATGCCCACAGGAATGTTAGTAGCTGAAAAACAGCTATTAATTATCTTTTAGAAAGACCAAGGTGAAATTCAGGGGTGCATGGGTGTTGGGTCTGGCTGAGACGGAGTTAGTTTTCCCCACAGCCGCCCTCACAGTGCTGTGCTTTGCAGTGGTACCTAGGAAGGTGCTGGTAACACACCTGTGTTTTGGGACTGCTGGGCAGCGATAGCACAGCATCAGTGCTGGCACCCCAGCATGCCCTCCCTGCATCAGTCGGCTGCGGATGGGCGATACCAAGGAAGGTGACCAAAGGGTTATTCCACTCCATGTAGGCTCTGGTCTGCAGTAAAAGCTAAGAGAAAGGACAAAGGAAAGAGGCCATTTACTATTCATATTTGTCTTCTGAAGGAACCTCTATTTGTACTGAAGCCCTCCTTTCCAAGAAGTGGCGGAACATCATCTGCTGATTGGAAATAGAGAATAAAATACATTTTTTTCCTTTGCTCCCACACAGCCTTTGCTTTTGCTTTATTAAACTGCTTTTATTTTGGCCTACAAGGTTTTCCATCTTATTTTCTGATCCCATTGTCCTGTTGAGGTGAAGAGTGATAGAGCCACTTGGTGGGCACCTGACATCCAAACTGTGGTCAACTCATCACAGCATGTTAGTAAAAGTAGTAAGTGTTCCAGACCACATGCAGGATCCCCATGGCTGGCACAACAGCTCTCCCCTCAGACAGAAGGCTTCATATTGACTGATAACTGCTGTCACTCAATATGCTTAGTGTTGCCCATTGATCCCATATTTCAACTTCCCCTTGCACATTCCTATAGCTCATCACAATAAACAAAGCTCAATCAGCAGATCAGACCAGTGATCACTATGATAGCTTGTTTATCCTGCTGTCCCTCAGTTTCCATACAGCCCGTTATGAGCTATGCTCTGCCTCAGACGTTTGAAAAAGCAAGAGCAGCGAGGGGATGTGGGATGTTAATGGCATCCTCTTGAGTGCACACTGGCTGATTACCACACTGCTGTTAGGAGACCTGGTTACAAGTATATGAGGAAATAGGTATGCTTCCATTGCTGCCTCTTGCATTATTGTTTAGCATTAGTTTTTGTAGATTACAAATAGAAAGGTTAAACTCCCATGGTGTTCCTCTTTATTAACCAAGTTTTAATATTCTAAAATATTTCTTCGTAGTGAAGGAATAGAAGTGACTAAATAAAATGTGTTAAAGCATTAAATTAATTCTGACCATTGCAGCTTGTAAATAATTCATAGTAATATCCTCTTATTGCAAATATATATACATATATTTTATATATATATATATATATATTTTCCATATAATTTGAATAAATATTTTAATGACTGAAGACTTCCTGAGTTAAACTTTGTGAGTTTATTCCATTAATATATTCAACTGCTTTTTTGACCCAAGTAAACGCAATGGAAACAACATGCTTTGATGAGGATTTCGATAACTTAACTACACATTTCATGGAAAGGTGTCTACCTTGGTCTGCTACAGAACTACTCCCTGCTGCCAACTAGTGCTTTGTCATAGTTCTGAAGAAGATACTGAGCAGCTGTTACCCAGCCATATTCTTCATAACCTTTCTCATACTTCCCAGCTGTTCCTCTTTTCTAAGCTGAAAATCCCTAGACTTTGTTCAGTTTCTCAGATTTTCCTGCTTTTCATCATGTTTGCTACCTTTTTCTGTAGCTTTTTTAATTACTCTTTTTTTGAAATCAAGAGAAATCAGAGCAGCTAACATTCAAAACATGGCCAGAGTATAGCTATAAATAATGGCATAAAGTTTCCCTTTCCTTACATTTTTCATCATAACTCCGGATATAATTTTCTTTTTCAGCTGCTAAACAATGCTGAGATAATGTTTTCAGGGAACTATTAAAACATCAAGATTTTGTTTCTGAATGGAACTTAGTAGTTCAGAGCCATAAAGTTTGGGGTTTTTGGGTTTTTTTGGTCACATGTCTTAACCTCACATTTATCTGTTTTTATATAAATCTGTTTTCTGTTAAATATTCAGCACACTGAGGTCCTTTCCCAGCTTGTTTCTGTCAGTATATTTGAGATGGAGTATCACCACCATGTTTGTTATTCACCACAATCTACAAGTCCTCTCCTAACAGCTGTTTGCAGAGCTGCCCACGTATTTACACACTTTGTCTTCTTTCTAAATACTTTGTACTTGTCTACACTGA
The DNA here is from genome assembly GCA_013397175.1 of Platysteira castanea. Taxonomy (NCBI): domain Eukaryota; kingdom Metazoa; phylum Chordata; class Aves; order Passeriformes; genus Platysteira; species Platysteira castanea. Next base: position 234,316 of record VYXC01010452.1, on the reverse strand, counting down.
ATTTCATCTGGATTTGATCTCAAAAGGCTGTTCCACTAAGCCTTTTGGCCCCTCCTTAGATTGTCATAAAAGTTCTTCCTATTTCACCATTTAAATCAAGATCTCCACACAAGTTAATTTAATTCACCCTACTTGACATTATATGTTTCCTGTTTTCTGAAAATACATTTAAATCAGATGGATACTCTTTTAATACTAATTTAATCCAAACCACATTAACTGGTTTGCTTGCAAGTCTCTCAGGCAATAGTAGTGTAAACTTTGCTATAGTTTTCCTTAACACTAGCCCAGTTACCCTGCTAAGAGCATCACATCAGCTGGACATAATTTCTCCTGGTCCAAAAAGCCTTTCAGGGCTTCTTTTCAACTTAATTGTCTGCTAGGTGCATATAAATTGATTGTGTGATAAATGATTAACTAACCTTCTCAGCATCAAAACTAAGGCTCAAATATGCAATTAAGCTTAAAAAGTTTTCATTCTTCTTCAAAGCTAGACTGTTGTGTAACCTTTCAAGCTATCACAAGCCACGGGCTAAATGTTTTAGTTTTAAATTCTGACAGACAATATATTATATCATCTAAAAGATAGAAATAGCAGAAAGTACTTCTGCCTTACTAAACTGGACAGTAAATTAATACTCAGGGTCAAATCCAGACATAGCTAGGGCTCAGAAATTGATTCAAAAATAGATCAAACATCTGTTTCAATATTATGAGCAGAACAGCTGGCTGAGAGCACTGACAGAGTTTTCAGCTATCTGATTTTACTTTCTGTATGTCTGTCCAAGCTCTCAAATCGCACTTGTGGGGACTGAAGCTGAGGTACCTTTTTCTTCTCTCTACAAAGGCAAGAGTGGTTACCAAAGATCAGCTGAAATGAGGTAGCATAGCCCTGTGCCTCAGCTATCAAGATAACTGCAGTACTTCAGCCAGCTTTTCCCTCAACCTATAAGGATGGAGCCTTGTTTTTCCTCATTATTTCTCTTGATCTATTTCACTGTATGAAGATAAAGAATCACCCAACCATTTAGGTAATTTCTTAGACATGTTCAATTAAAGCTACTAGGAAGTCTGGCTGTCAACAGTCTAAAACTGGTTATTAGTGACAGAGCTGCTTTTCTCTTAGGACTGAAACTGCATTTTATGTTCATACTGGTAGAATGAGAGACTTCAGATTTCAGAACCTTTTTTGGTACATCCCCATGTACATAAACCCACCATCAACCATCGGTGTATTTGCCTGCAATACAGTGTTACCTAAGCCAGGTCATTTAGGAAATATCAGTGCGTGGTTTCAGAACACTGCTCTCAGTGAGCGGAAAGTTTGAAATCAGACCATACTTTCAAGCTAAATTAATATAAAGAAAAATTACTCAGTTGGTCTTAGTCTTTTCCACTCCCTCTCAGGCACTGCTATTGACTATGTAATATTTAATAACTGATAGTGAACTGCATTCTAAAGGCAACAGGCCATGTGCACTGCAATAATATCTCTCCAGTACTTATTGCTACAACAAAAAACCCCAACTATTTATTTGTAAACTACTTTGATACACTGTGAGTGATTTTAATTCCTGAAGATAAACAGTGTCATTATTTCTTTACTGGACTAATCCTGCTTCTATTCAGATTGCTCCCAAATCAGCTAAACATCCAGGAAAATGGAGGAAGAGGTAGAAAAAGGAATGGGAATTTTACCATGAGGAACCTCATCGTAAGTCAGTTGAGGATCTTTCTCAGTTTGCCACTACACTGATTTGATTACACCATCACCTACTAAAGTAGCATCTCTTTCAAATGCTCCAGAATTTTAATTTCAAAAATAACCTACCCAATGGAGAGTTACAACAGGGAAAGCTGAAAGAACATTACAGAGTTTTCATATGACGAAGCAACACATTTTAAAATTACACCAAAATAAAAAGCAGTTTTAACAGAGCATTTCAGACAAAACCAGAGTACTAAAATGTTACAAGGCAAGACCTGATCATGAAATGAAGTTGCTCACACCAAATGAGAACAGAACAGAAATAAATTAAACAGCTATTCAGCACCTGGTTTGTGTCTGCTTATGCCACAGATTAAGAAGCACTAATGATAGGGTTTAATACTCAAGTTTTGTATCATATCTGACTAGCTATGTGTTCATTAAGTTGTCACTTCCAGCACTATCAATGCACTGCACTAGCAGTGTATAATTTCAAAGAAAATAATTTCCCCCTACATTTTGGATATAATTTCCCTCTGGTTTTTTTTTTTTTAGTAGAAAAAGCAGGTCTTCCTTCTTGGAACAGGATGAGTTTTGCAACATGGTTCACCATATTTTAGGACTCACTGATTGCTTCATTCTGTTTCTATGGACATGAAGATGCAACTAAAACATTGCTATTATCTAAGTCCTAACCACTGCGTCTTTGCAATTTAAACATTTAATGGATATCATTACAAAACAGTGACTAGCTTGGTGATTTGACAAAATCCCCTATTTGTACTCAGGGGCAGGACAACGCCAGAAACAATCTTCTTGCTTCAACTGGTAGTATTGCAATTCTGAAATTTCATCCTATTCCAAACAGAATACTAATGCAGAAATTTCAAGTGACACAAAATTTTAAAAGGCATGCATTCCAGGTTAATTGAAATGTATTCAGTATTAAAAACCTGAAATATTTCTCTTATTTGTTTGGGATTTTTTAATGTATGAGCCTGTGGAAGTCTTCTGATATAAAAATATAAAACCAAAAATCTCCTCTGAAACAAAAATTTGACACATTTCTTCCTAAAGACAAAATGGAATTATCAGTCTGAAAATCTTCAAGAAATTTGGTGTTCTACATTTCTGTAAAAAGTTTTAATTTTCAAGACACCTCGGGAAACATCCAGCTTGCACAATTGAGAAAGAGAAATCCTTGTCTTAGCTTTGGTAACAGCCATGAAAACAAGCATTACATCATATCAAAATGTATATATTTGTGTGTGTGTGTGTATGTAGAAGGTTTATATGTGCACATATAAGTGATTTTTTTTTCTCTAAAAAGAGACCTGCATTCATCAAAATAATTCATATTTCTAACTGCACAACCTAGATATGTCTACCTCTCACTTCCTGTGAGTACCTGGTTATGAAAGATGCAATTACCTCCCCAAGCCTTGATGATATTTTGCATAGATGACAAAAACAAAATCAGCTAAGAGACACCAAGCAACACAGAGTGTTATCTTTGAGAAAAACTCTTGTGTCTCATATACCTACTAAAAGCAAGAATAAATAAATGTTACCTAATGGCAAACAATTCCCCTAAAATTGCTTCTATCCACATTGCACTTTTTTCTATTAGCCATGAAAGGTCTTGTTGCAAATCCTTGCTCAGAAAGACTAATTTGCTGTGTGTGGAGGTAGAAACATTCTTGGTGACCCAGTCATTCTAAAGGTTGCATAGTCTACTTAAGGTTCTGGCTTCAAAGTTACAATACGTATTTTCATTTCCAATATATATATTGCTCACACCAAATGAGATATATATATATACACTCCCATTCACCTTAATCCTTTTAAATATTTTGCATTCTACTCTCTTACAAGCTCCTAAAAATACTTGGCACAAAGTATTGGCACAAACAAAACTAAGAATTATATTTTGCTTAGAAATTCTTCACCTACAATTTTTACAAGTCCTGCCTCAAACTAATGCACTGAAAATGAGACCCATATAAGTTTTGTGTACATTTCCAATTAACTTGTACATAGAACCTCTTCTCCCTGAAAAGGTCAGCCAGTAGTCCCGACTGTAAGAAGTACAATCCTGCACTGTTTATATGAGTTTTCTAAAGAAGGTGAAACAACAGGTAAAAACCAATGAGACTGTGGAAGATCTTCAATTAATAACACTATTTCATTGTTTCTAAACTGATGCAGGTTTGAACTCTCAAAAAAGGAAGAAGAATGGATAGTCATAAAATGCATTAATTACTTACAAAAATGGAGACCAAAGCATCACATCAATTATAATAAAGGTTAAAATCTTAACTAGAACAGTTATTAAACAAGAGAGTCACCTTTCTGAAAGACAGTAGAGCAGTAGCTTCTAGATTAGTGTTGTGACACCTCAGAAAGGCCTTGGAGATGAAGACTGACAGATACATCACATCATATTCAGCAAGTGCTAGCAGAAGCCTCCCTGTTCTTTAAAGACAGCTGAGACTGTCCCATTATTAATACAATGTAGTGGAGGAAATTCCTCTAGCTTACAGATAAAAATGAATCACTGGTTGTAAAATCAAGTTAAGCCTTTGTACAAGATCATTTATATTTCACTGTTGGTTTGTTTTTTCTCCCTTACATATCACCAGCTCTGATGAAGTTATATTAATATGTCCTCAGCAAACACTGAAGTGTACATGGTGGGGAATCATCTGCAGACCAGAGAAATATACCCTTCCAATACCAAAGTCAAAACTCAGGCTTTAGCATAGCCTGATACTATCTTAAGACAAGTAAATAAAATGTTGGGAAAAGTTATGTATTACTGAATTTTCAAACTGTAAATAATTAAGAGGAAAATAGATTCTATAGCAAAATCATGGTGCTCTCTAAGCATTATATTTAAATATTATTCAAAATTTTCTAATTAGTTTGGTTACCTTTTTAACAGTATTTTATTATCAGAAATGTTATGGAAAAGCACAATTTTTTTTGAAATTGGAGAAAAGTTTCCACTGAAGTTGTCACAGTAGATTTTTCATTCTCCTAGTCAAAATTTGGTTTTTCCTATTTAAAACCTACATGTAATCTCGTCATTTCAATAAAAAGTACTATGAACTATATAAGCACATGAAGGATTTTGGACTATAAATAGTGATTTCACCTGAAATTACTTTTGGTAAGGCAGCTGGTATAAAAGATCATTTTTCCTTAAGGCAATTTTTTTGATTAGAATCTTACTTTTTTTTACACAAAAAAGCCTCTGCTAGAACACTAATCAGATATCACCAGTCCTCTGATCTGACATCCTTTTTTCTTTCCACTGGGCCAAAATCAAGGTAGACTGATTTTTTCACACAAGAAGTTTCAGTAACTCTTTCAATTCCATTAATAAAGAAAGTTTCTATTTATGTCAGAGTTTGATAAAATTGGATGGAAATTCTGCCACAATGAACAATATGCAAATTGTTTCAGCTATTTTGCTAAAATATGTAACGAACATATTCCAGAGAAAAAGATAGAAAATAGCTTAAGTAGTAAGTAGTATCTGACAAGTTGGATTAAAAAATAATTTGTCACTAATCAAATTCCTAGTATATTTTTGGCTTGAAATTTAAAGATAATAGCCTTAGTTACCTGTATTTAAAAATTAAGTTACCTTTCATCCCTGAAAAACTTTCTAATTATTGGCAACTGTACATATATACAGTACAAATATAACTTTCCGCTGCTATATTTTTTTTTTTTTTCTGTTACCTGGTATTTCACCTTTCTCTTCTTCATTACCCTTTTCTTTCATGACTTAATATTGAACACACAAACAGTGAAATGGTTTTTATATAGCACACCCCTTCTCCCCCTCTCTCTCCACGCAAGCACAGAAGGTTTAAAGGCAGCAAGCTGAAGACAATGCAAACACTTTGCTGAAGAATAATAAAGTCTCATACCGTCTCCTTTGCTGTTTAATATCAATTGGCTTGTTAATAGCATAAGGCGATCCGTGAGTGCAAGCATTCTGGAATCTAGCCACTTTCCCCAGAGCCAGGTGATCACAGCTAGGTGGTAAACTCATTTTATCCCAACAGAAGCAGCACAAGACTAACAGCCCAAATGATGCATTCCTGGGAAAACTGGAAACAAAATGTTACATAATCAACGTCATTGAAGTACGCTGCTCCAAAGGAGCCAAGCAGTCCTGTGCCTGGAAAGCAAATGCTCCTCATCTCAGCTGTGCCTGTCATCCTCACGGATGGAGGACACTGGCTGTTTATTTCCAACCAGTCATACTAAAATCAATTACTGATTAAGCAGATAAAGCAGAAAGTCACGCAGAAACAGCTTCCCTCACCTGTGGGCACTACTCTTTTCCCTAATAATTTGTCCTTTTTTCCTTTCTTTCCCTTTTTTTGTTGTTTTTTTTTTTT
>VYXC01010452.1:197465-224458 GCA_013397175.1 Platysteira castanea | reverse complement strand
ATTACCCTCCTCTGATTCTGTTAGTAATAAATTTCACTTAGCAACTAAGGTTGAGCCTGTTTTGCCCTTGAAATATTTCTCCCGGTCTCCTTATCTCACCCATGAAGCCTCTGTTAACCCTTTCCTCTTTTCCCTCCTTTTGCCCAGCTGTGGTAGGGGAGGGTGAACGAGCGGCTCTCATGGGTGCCTGGCGTTGGGCCAGTGTCAAACCACAACAATATCTTAAAACACTTAACAAAAATGAAATGAAACTTAACCCTAGATTGTGCCCATAATGTAATTGAAGATTCAAGTATTACTCAAACATCTTCCGATTTACTTGTCTTATGAAAAGTTTTTCAACACTTTTTTGGACGTTTAACTTAACAAAAGCTACATTATTATTATCCTTTATTCATATGCCCAAGTGCCAGTGAAATGTAGAATACTAACCATGTGTCTTTTAAGGAATGACATTCATTTTGGCATATGGTATATGGGTTAGGGTATGACTATTTTATATATCAAATTATAAAAATGTTTGCAAAACTTTTAGAAGTTAGTTTGATTTGTGTTTGACACCAGGAAATAACAAGATAATTGAATATTGAAAATAATTAGCAGAATCTTCTCTTGCTGTATGAGAGAAATTATGTGAGATTTTGACTCCTGTTACTCCTAATACTACTATTAGATGGCACTGGTTTGACTAGACAGCCGCAGGCAATGTCATGGGCTTCATTAGACTACAGAACATTTTAAGGAAAAGGCAGGTGTTCCTCACTTCACAGCCGGAATATAGGAAAAGATTTTTCTTCATCTATATAGTGTCAGTTCCTATCTACTAACTAGACCTTTTTCCTTGTGACAAGAATTTCTTCCCAGAAATATTCTGACTGACAAAGAATGGACAGATGACATGAAAATGGTTTGGCAACATGTGACAAATTTTTCTGATGAAGATATGGTCTGTCCAGAGTACAGTAATAACTAAGAACCCTAATACATATATTAATAGGTTGGACAAAGCTCTCCCTCCCTTAATTATTTTGAAGATTTTCCCTTTATACATATTTATTTATCTAAATAACTATTTTAAATATTGCTGTTGAATGTTCCCTGACTGCTGAATATGGGCAATTATTGAACTCTTAATTGAAAGGCAAAAGAAATATGGGAATACAAGTGTTATTTCAGTACATTTCTTCTTGATTGATGAATATTTGATTGTCCTTCCCATTTTTGAGGATGAATTTCCTAAAAAAATACTGCTAATTTACTTATAAAGAAGGCTATTTCTTGAATTGTCCAAAACTATTCGCATGGGTTGTTTATTAAGTGCTAAGTGTACTCTGATTGATAGTAATCTGAGCAAGTGTGCTGTATGTCCTACAAAGTGCCAGCCAAAACAAACACACAAACAAAAAATCATAACATATGGATCAAATAGTAAAGTTGTGAGTAAGAACCGGCTCTTGTTTACACCACTGCACAGATTGCATAGACATATGGTGAGTCTGTCTGTTACATATGGGTATAACAAAAATGGTTTTACATAGTACATATCAAATATATACTGGAAAAGAGCCCCAGTTCAAAGGAGTAAGAAAAATATTCAATAATGGCATATCCTTGGCTTCAATTTTTAATGTTTAAATTTGTCTTACAAAGATGAATCTGGTTTTAACATATGGTCTTTTAACTCTGCCAATACACTTTTGCTATTGAAATGTAGGACTACATGCTGCTGCTCGTGAAGACCCTTTTTTTCAATTGACTCCTACACATTTTTGCTTCCCTTTATCTCATTACATAACCCAGGGAATCTTTAATGAAGGCCTTCTATTCTCTCTCTCACATATTAAGCCATTAGAATAGCCACAGTGGGTCCATTCAGCTCAGCACCCCATTTGCAACACTGGCCCAGAAGCCTGTCCCTTCTTTGTCATGTGTCTTAACAACAAAACCAGAAGGGTTCGAAAAATTGAATTTCAGCTATCTTATTGTAAGGAAGTCATATTCTTCTGACAGAAAAATTATTTAAGGGCATAAAATAGCTGAAGAATAGAAGCAATTAAAAAATCGGGAGTTCTTATTAAGTTCAGTCTGCAAGCATAGATAGTGTCACTGTATATAATGTTACTCACTAAAAGACATTAATGACAATAGTTACACAGCAGAACAATTCTGTTTATTCATCTCTCCAAATGACATCTTCCTTGAATATTAGCTCCTACTACTATATTTAGAATATCAAGTTAGTACTGCCAATATTGTTTATTGAATAGGAAAAATAAAGACATTTTAGACATGTTAGGTGCTGGTAACGTGCATTACGTCTGTGGCATACTAACTACAAATTTGTCTATTTAGAATTAAATTTCTTATTTTGTATATTTTGTATAGGTTAATAATCAATTTCTGAGTCCATTTTTTGGTATATACCTCTGTTCTTTTTACGTGATATCTCCTTCTATGCATTTATTTCTTATACTGCCAAAACCAAACATATATTGTGTATTTGCACACTCTTCATCAGGACTAAATTAGAATTCACAGTGTTGTCCTGGTTTCAGCTGGTGCAGACTTAAGTTCTTCTAAATAACGGTTACAGTGATGTGTTTTGGATTCAGGTGAAAATACTGTTGATAACACACTGATGTTTTGGGTTTTGCTAAGTGGTGCTTATCCCAAGTCAAGGACTTTTATTTTTTCCTTGTCTCATGCTCTGCCAGTGGGGAAGTACGCAAAAAAAACCACAAACAAACAAATAAAAAAACCCCTCACAAAACTGGGAGGGAGCACAGACAGGACAGGTGACCCTAACTGACCAAAGGGATATTCCACACCATCCAGTTCATGGATATGAACTGGAGGGAGTTGCCTGGAAGCAGTTGCCTGGAAGCATGGCTGATCTGGGTTTGGGAAGGGGGGTCTGGCTTCAGTAAGCAGATGGTGAGAAATTATATTGTGCATCACTTGGGGTTTTTTTGGCTTTTTATTTTCATTGTTATTATTTAAAAGTATTATTTTATTTTACTTTATTTTCAATTATTAAACTGTTCTAATCTCAATATACAAGTTTTACTTCCATTCTCCTCCCCTTTCCTTTGGGAAGGGGGGGTTGGGGAAAGAGAAAAGGAGTTGAGAAAGTGGCTGCATGATGTTTCATCTCTAGCTGGATTTAAAATAATGGCAAAAGTACAAGTGAAAGGCTGTGTATTCCGTATACAGGTTTCCATGGACAATAAATATTCAAGAAAGATATTTTCCATCAGAAACTGTAAGTTTGTAAAGGTTATAACTTCTGGTTAGTTTTCAACTCTCATTGTTTTTTTAATTAAAAACTCCATGAATAAAGTGAAGAACTGTGCTGTCCTCTTTAACACTGACATTATGAAAGCTTTCTGGTTTCCATAGAAACCTGTAAGGAGTAGATATCTCTACTTGGTATAAATTCACTTCCACATTCCATGACATTTTAAAAGTTATAGTATAGATCTAATAGTGTTCTTTATCTCTTCCGAGAACAATATAACCAGGCTGTTTTAAAACCTTCCTACAGAACAAAACAAAATAAAAAAACTCTCACAGTGATATTGTCCACATGGCTGTCACACCCCACACAAAGCACACATGAGAGAAAGAGCAGGAGGATATGCCTTCAACTTAATCTAACTGCTGGGGGAAAAAGTAGAATGACATCCTTTCCTGCCTTGTCTAGGAAAAGGGAAGAACTTTTCCTCTAAAAACAGGGTGACGTAGCATATTTACAGGATATAGCTTGATGTACGTCCTAACAAGCTGAGTTCTTCTTGCTCTGACAAGCTTTCACAGTACTTTGTTTACAACACTGTTTAGTATGATCTATCAGTCTACAGATTTAAGGGTTTGTTTAAGAATCAAGACTTAAATATATTTTCCTTATGTATGAAAATAGAATAACTCTTAAGATCCTGAGTGTCTCACAGCAGTTTTGATTCTGCCGCAACCGGTCAGAGCTGAGTACATGTGCATACCTACACATAACTGAGCTGCATCCAGCTTCCCTCCTGCTCTTGTTATGTGGCTTAGGGCGCTCATTTGAGCCCCCAGTGAATTGACTCAAGTTATTAACTGAAAGAGCAAAGAAAGAAGTAATGTTTTGCTAAGATGAACATTTCGAGCTTCTGGAATGAAAGAAATTATTCCCTAAGAATACTGATGTCTTTTCCCATTAAAAGTGCCTAGTCCAACATCCCTAAATGTAATGTCTACAATAGTGATGTCTGCCTTTAATCATGGGATCCTTATTGCCACACTTGTGGAAATGTTGAACCTTCATTTCTAAGTGTTTATGGTAAGAGACAGGACCAAAAAGATGCCATAAAAACCAAATACAAAATAAAAAAATCAGACCATTAGCTTGTAAATTAAATACCCAAAATATGTACATATATATATATATATAAAATGTATATTTTTGCCATTAATTTTCCTGTGTCAGACAACAGAAGAGTTGCTACCATTTTAGGTGTTCAGGTTACTGTAAAGATAAATATGCAGATCCAGATATTATACTGTTGAACACTTCAGAAAAATGAACTAGAGAACTGACAGACCTTTTTCCCAGTCAGGACTCACATTGTTCTATTGCCTGTGGAACTGAGTTGCTTTTTAAAAGGGCTAAAAAAAGGTAAGGAGATTCTCCACAAAGAACAGTGAAGATAAAATAAGACACTGTCCAGTGATCTCATTGAATACATAAGGTTAAGGTCCTTTGTAAAAGCTCACAATTAAACATCTCAGGACTATCAGTCCATGTATGCACAGTCAAAATTACCTTTATGAAATAAGGACAATTTAATCCTTTATAAAATTAGAATGTCAAAGTTTGCAACACATATGTTTCTTAATGCATTTCTTTTGGCATGGAATTTCAAGTGTGTTGTAGCAGATGAAGCAAATTTAAAAGGTGAGAATATTTACAGGTATGAAAATACTGCATAAACCACAGCCTGTATACAAAAACAAATCCCCTTCTTTCCACAGAGTTCTTAGAAGTACTGCACTTTAGCATATTCACTATAATAGCTCTAACACTTCTTGTGCTGCACCAACCATGTTGAGTATTGGACTTTTTTCCTTGATGCCATCATCCGAGTACCTGATCTCTGCTACAAATAAACTTCAGGCACTGTAGAGAAAATTACATGCTGATTTGCAGCTGATATAAATAAAGGATCTGCTTTCACACACATGGACACAGATTCTGTATTGCTGCATGTGGTGTGGCAGGGATGCTATTATGATTTGCTTTTTATAATAAAGGAATGGTTTTATTTCTCTTGTAGGAAGTGCTAGGGTAGGGTTTCCTTTCCCCTTTTCAAAGTGTTTAAAATAATTAGTACTTAGTCATACTCTCTTCCAATAGAATGGATATACCTGTTTGTATTCTGTGTCTATTATGGATAAGTTCTGATTCCTATCACGATAAAATGCAAGCCACCATCATCTCATAGAAAATATTTCTTTACAAAATGGCTTCATTGTTTGAAATGAGTCATACCACTTCCTGGGGTGAGATGCAGAGCAAGAGTTAGGGAGAACAATTCCGTCACTAATATTACTTCACACTCCTTCCAAATTTGATAAGCATGTGTTGAAGATCAATATAAAAGTGAGGAGAATAATTAAAAAGAAGAGCTTATCCTAATTTTGTACCCTAAATAATTGTTTGTGCACTGTAATTTACAGCAAAGTGTAAATAACTTCATCACAAAGCTCTTGAAGCTTTATACCAAGGGCTGGTTTTCCTTTCATGACCTTAAATTTGAAGTCCATTCAAACTTCTCATTTGAACTGCTAAAGATTACCAGTTAAAGGCTACCTACTCCTGGCTTATCAGAGCCTTAGACTGGTGGAGAAAATTAAATAAACCTACTCTGTAGTGTTGATGTTAATTAGTATGTTATAAATACAAATGCTAAGGTGACCCTTGTCAACACTTCAATATTTTCTATGGCTTGAGGTTAAACCTGAGAACAGCACCAGATGACACATGATGCCATCTTAGGTACAACTGCAGCAGGTAAAACGCCAGGGAAAAATTTCAGGAACATTTCCTAGCAAGCCCTCAGAGAAAAGTAGGTAATTTATTTTCAGAGCTGGACTTGGGCAAGTTATAAAGATCACAATCCCTTTTGTTTTATGTAAGTGTCAGTGTAGATTCAATTGTGGACAACTGACAGATTTTACACCCTCAGGATGGTGGAAATGAGTGCCAGCATAATCAGTCAGACTGTAATGCCGCTCTTAAATTTGTCATACGATCCTGTTAACTTTATATGTTTGACACAGCCGAACATCATGCTGCTTGTTAAAACACATTGAGAACTGCTCTGTCTCCAAGATAGACTCTGAGAGTCTTACTTGAATGTGGATAGAGCAACCCTTCATCTTGATGGAAGAGATACTCAAAGATACACTCTGTGATCATAGCAGGACACCTCTAGAGACTTTTTACCTATTCAGACAAACTTGGTCACCTTTATTTTTTTCCAGAAATCACAGAGAAGACTGCATAGTGTTGTTCTTTTGACACAATAAAGCATGGATGAAAAAAAAATTGCAGATGTTACCAATTAATTAATATCTTGATTTCAGTGGAGTTTTGAAGCTACTTTAGTAACTGATTTCAGTCGATGTTGCTGTGAAAAGTCCTTTAGGCAGGTTTAGCCATTATTGTGCTCAAATCCTTTGGGCACTTCCAGTTAAGGAAGTAGCCATTTGAAAAAGAATTCTGCAGACAGAAGTGGTATAAGCAGAGCAGTTTGAAAAAGGTCAAAATGAGACTGCTCATGAATCACAGCAAACTGATTGTAAGTCTGAGGAAGGAACAGAGTACAAAGAGAAACCTTCTTTGGTACAAAGCATGTAACAGAGTCAGTTGTAGTGAAGGTATTTGGATGCCATAATAATGTGAAATCAGACCTCAGAACGACATAAGCAGAGAGTGAATTTGTTCTCTGGATGTAGTCACTGTACATCATAGTTCCATTTCAGACCAAGACAGAGTCTCATCCAAATACAGTTTCAGAATATGGTGGAATTTTCTGTTGAGAACCCCAGCAACTAAAAACAATCAGATTTATGATGGTTTATGTCTGACAAGTTACTTCCACGCCAAACTCTTGAAGCAAAAAAGGCTAAGATGTAGAAGAAACAAGAGTAAAATTTTGCAGGATAGCATCATTATATAGTATAGTTGTGTACAACTTATGTGTAGAATACATAAACAAGATCTCAAAATATGGTTTTTCACTTTTTAGAAGACTAAAATATTTATAAACACAGGACAATTTTTTGTTTTGTTTTCTGGAAGTTGCAAATGAAAGACAAGGTTGGGGACAACAAACATAGCATACACCCAAAGAATATATGGATTAGGGGAGAAGGTGGGGAATTGAATCATGATGGTAAAAGAGGACAGGTTGTGCTGAGAGACAGGACAAAGAGAAAGAAAATATAGTCTATGTCCCCCCAACAGTGCTGAAAGTTTCCTGTGCATCTCTGATGACAGGGTGCAGACTGGCATGCTGGACTGTATTTGTTTGTTCCAGGTCCAAAATGAAAGAATGTAAAAGCACACAACTTAGAAAAGGGTAAGGAAATAGGCTACTCTTCTGGCTTCAAAAAGGTGATAATCATTTTTTTTAAATTAAAAAAAAAAAAAAATCCAAAAGCCGTGGAAATTTGTTACAGAGAGCACAGAACACATTCTGTCTAACTGCCACAATCTCACTTGTGTTGCAGGGAAAAAGACCTCTATCTTTTTATTACTTACTCAGTGGAGCGACTAAGAAAAATTTACCAAAGGACTACTACCCTCAGATCAGTCACAAACCTAAAATTAGGTGGAAAAACACAGGTCCTGTAATTTCCCTCTAGATACCTTGCATTTTCTATGTGCAAGAGGGTCACTGTACCAAAGTCATCTAGCTCTATAGTACTGACTTATTTGTATTAGGATTATGCAGGAGTCTGAGCAAACTATATTGTTAGCCATTTTACATGCACACCAAACATGGAAAGTATGCAGTAACCTTATAGTTATCTGATGTTATCTTAAACATGTGAGAGTACTTGCCTCAAACTGAGATAAGAACAAAGATTTTAAGCTTATCTTAGCTGCAACAACACAAACCAGGTACATTTCCATTTCGGCTGTCATCATCTGTAGCACACACTACCCATGATTGCTCTTCTTTTATTAGCACATTTGTTCCAAAACTACAGTTTAGTACTCCTGTCCTTATGAGTTCACAGCTTTAATTCTTGTGACAGCCTGTTAGAAGATACATTATTTGGTCTTTTGAAGAACACGTTCACAGTGCTTAATTCCATGTCTGCACTATAATGCAACATGTATAGGGATGACAAGGAAAATGCATTCAAAACCCAGTAAAAGCCCACACTATGCTAGAAAACAAAGGTTTCATAAAAAATAAACCCTCAAGCTTTAAATTCAATAAGATTCTGCTACTAAATACATGATTTGCATGTAGTTTTCCTCTAGCAGAAAGAACAGCTGCATATTAAATTAGTTTGACAAAACATATTAGAAAAACAACAGCAGAAGTGGCTAGAATGTAAAATGCCAATATTTAAACACAAAAAAGATTGGGTTAAAAAAAATTAAAAATTAAAAACAACTCTAAAGCAAGGCTGCATTTTATTTCAGCTTGCTCTGTGTTTATGAGAATGCAAAAATGTTTGAGTCATTTCTCAACACTGTCACTTGTGCATGCATGAGATACTGTAAGATATTATGTGCATACACAAGATATTACCTAAATAGTGTAATTTGCACAGTTGAACAGTCCTTGCAGAAATAAATAAAAGATCTTGTTTAAATATGTCTGTTTCTTTATTTTGCATGGTACAAAAGAAACCCGTTCTACCTTCCACGTCCCAATTCCTTTCCTCTTAGGGCATCCTTTCTGAATGCTCCTATTATTTGGGCCTTGAGGATGGCAATACAGGGATCACAGTAGGCAGTTCTCAACAGGCTTCTTATCAAAGAACACACAAAAGTCAGATTCAAGCTAATTTTCAGTCAGAAAGCATACAGCACTGTGCAATCTGCTAGCACCAGAAAAGGAGAGGTTGCAGGC
Organism: Platysteira castanea; assembly: GCA_013397175.1. Lineage (NCBI taxonomy): Eukaryota > Metazoa > Chordata > Aves > Passeriformes > Platysteira > Platysteira castanea. The sequence continues at coordinate 215,324 of VYXC01010452.1, read as the reverse complement.
CCCTGTGTCATGGCTGATTTTTACTATACCACAGAACTCACTCCTCTCCCTCAAAGAGTGTTTTAAATTACAAGCATTTTAAAGCTATATGGAATAGACACGTAATCACAGGTATGTTTTATACACATTTTATATATACAAAAATACATATTTAACCTCTCCCTTTACATTCGATGAATTATTCTGAAAGAAAATATGGTGGAACATGGTGTTGAAAGCTTCACAGGATTTCACTGGTTATTAAAATGGTTTTGCTTTTCTTTCTTTCTAGAACTGCAGAGAAAAAGATATTTTACCAAAAAAATGCACCTTGAAAGATAGTTTCTATTCCATGACAACTCAGAACAAGACACACTATTTTAGTCTCTTGAGCAGCAAAATCTAGTAACAATTTGCATGAATTTTTAAGCTACTTATAGTGAAGCCTTAGTGAATTTTCTAATTTCTCTATTCAGCCAATCACTTGCTATGCTAAAACCCTCATGTCGCACTCTACAGGTTGATTTGGTAACATACTCCTTGTCAAACCATTTTTGCCTGAAGCACATTATCTCCTATACATCTCAATAATAACAGCTATTATGAAAAGCTTTAAAAATATGTCTTTATCATAATATTAGCCATTATTTTTCACCCTAATCTTCTCAAAACAAATAGAGAAGTTTTAAAGATCTCAGTACAGTCACTATGTAGATTCACCAAGAAGACACCAAATGAACATGTAAAATGTGGAAACAAACAGCATGTGCGGCTTTTGATTTGTTGTTCTTGTTGCTCCTCTAAACTAATTTCATCTTCTTTTGATTAGAGGAATATTTTATTTTTATAGCTAGATTAAATTATTTAATTATGTACAGCAGACAGAAAGAAGTTTGCATTTACAATAGACATTACAATCTCCTATTTTCAGTAATCTGCAATCTTTTAAGGCAATATCCCTCCATGTCTGAATTTATTTAGGTGTTAGAAAGCTCAATTAGCCATTCTTTAAAACGAGAGAAATACTAAAATATTGCTTCTATTCTTTTTACTTTTAATCAAGATGGTGGTCTTTACCCATCATTCCTAAAATTGCAGTAAGTACTGTCTAGTCTTTTCCTTTCTGGCCTTTGAATCTTTCTTCAAATAAAATTTATTTATTGAGCTGTTTTAATTTTCATTTTCCAAACTATCTAGCTCAAAAATAATTTATTTGACTTTTTACCATGGTTTCAGATATACATATGTGCACTTGTATATCTGCATATGTGTGAACAAAAATATAGTGAAACTTAATGTAGGCAGTGTATAGCTATGCAAAGTAAATTCAAACAAGATTAAAATTAATAATTGTTTTTCAGATGTGTCAGAAAAGCTTTAGTGTCTAGCAAGCACAAGATCTTGAGTTTTGAAATGGAACATGTATAGATACGTAAGCCAGTATGAGTCCTGGGGCATTAACCAGTTTGACACTGGTACTACAAAGGACAGGTAGATGGATGAGACTAATCTCTGCTAGCAGATCAGCCTTCCATGATCATGTCCAGGACCCCTGGAACCCCCTTAGCACCACTAAGCTTTCAAAACTCTGATTTGGAGAGTGAGTCTAGAGGACATCATCACTTCAAATATCTTTGGTTAGGTCCTGAAAAACCACTGGAGTGTGAGGTTCATGTTTCTGCTCTAAAAACATTCACTTGTGTCATTTACCTTGTAATTATCCTCAGTCTCCTCCTCTGCTCTTCCTCTGTTTCCTCTCTTTGGCCTTCTAACTAAAAGGTACCAATCCTAGCGGGCTAAGGGGGCATCCTGCATTCCTATAACTGTAACTACTATGGAAGCTATCAGTAATGTCATAAATATCTTCAATTCAGCACAGACAACCAGATTTTGGAGAAGTTCAGAAGGCCATCTGTTCTACTATTTCATCAAATGGTTGTGAGACAAACTAAAAAGAAGCAGAGTTAAAGGCATTTGCTCCTATTTTTCACTTTTTGCTATTGCCTGTAATAGCCTTGTTTCCCTTGAAGGAAGCAAGATCGAACTGTACTTTAGTAAGAGCCTCTTTACTGCTCCAGATACCTTGTGTGACACCTTTTCCAAAAGGGCAGTTTCTTCCATCTTTGATATGAGCCAAACAACATTTAAACACGGAAATGTCTGCCATGAAAACTGTCTGGATAAGTATTTAAACCTTACAGGAAATAGAAATGCCTTTACACTAATAGTGTGACCCTAGACCCCGGAGAGGAGGCAGTGCTGCTTGCAGTTCACCTGGGCAGGCTGACAGTGCCACGAGCATTTCAAGAACAGTTGCTCTAAATGGGTTCTCTCACCAATTCTACACAAGCTAATCCTCTGTAACAGGTGCATTCCTTCAGTTAAAAAAGAAAAAAGCAGATGAGCATGTAAACCAAAGTAAATTCTTACCAAATGGACCTTCACTTTTGTTGTCTTGATTTTTACGTCATTCACTGAACTTCAAGAAGGCAGAGGGAATGTTAGGAAGAAAAAGACAGAGAGTACTTACCTAGAAAATAGAACATTAAGAAATAAATCATTAGAACATGGAACCTTACAATTTTTACTTGTATCAATAGCATGTAAAAATGCTTATAAAAGCACTAGAAAAATTATTGTTTCTCCTTAGGTATTAATGCTATTTTTTTATGTTATTGCACAATTAATGTGACATTAGCACATAAATATACATAGAGGACACTGTGTTTCTTGGATATTCAAATGTCTACCTGAATTTTGTTAAGAATCTTCTTTCTTATAATACTTAAAATTTAATACAACACTTATTTTTGACAGCTTATATACAAAATATCTGTCTCTTTCTGTGGACCATATAATAAAAACTTTTATTTCAATTACCAGCTACAATCATTAGCTTCCAGTATATATTTTTGTGCAGTTGAATTTAAAATTAGTTTTACTTCAGCATTATTAAATATAACTGTATTTACTGATATAAAGACATGCAAGTAAACTTTGAGTTCTCATATCTCCATAGAAAAAGGTTTTCAGTCATTGTACATAGAGATAGATTAAATTTTAGATAGACTAAAAGTGAAATATTGAAGGTATTTTAAGATCATTAAAGTTTCTTTGCTATTTAATTCCATCAAAAAAATCCATGCCACAAACTGAAAAAAGATTTAAAAAATTACTTGAGTTATAGGAAGAACTACGTAAGAAGATACAAAAGTGCTCTGCATTTAAAATATGACCAGATCACCAGGAATTTTACCAGTGCTCAGTACAGTGTTTCTCTTTAGTAATTAATCCAAATTGTGCTAACAATAAACAGTAAAGAACTAGTATTTTAAAAAATATCATCTTCAGTAGTCTAAAAACATGCACGCTGTCATCTCAGTTACATATGCACAGAAACTGCTGGCCAAAAAAAAAGCTTTCCACAAGTAAAAAACTTAAAACTAAAGAAAAAAATTCCTATGATTCAGTGCTACTGAATTTACAACCTATTATACTTTCAGCAAAAGTACTGCAAAAATATGATTAACAACTACCTGAAAGCTCAGTCCAGAAGTGACACTGAAGAGTCTCATGAGGAATACAAGGTTATACAAGTGGATTTGACACACATTAGAAGCCAGTGCCACTGTAAACCACTTCTTTCTATGCTTTTCTATTCATCATTTTCCTGTCCTGTTTTTGATTCTCTCTCCCTCAACAAATACCACAATCACCCCCTGGTGTTGTTGGCAAGCCTAACACCCGGAGTCTCCAGACTTCATGATCTACCTCCTCTTGGTACTGTCAACTAGATGCAATTAATGAGACTCCAAGCACGTGCCAACCCAGATGTCAATCAATGACTGGGGCAAAGTGGGGAGAATAGCAGAAGGGAAAAGTTGTTTGTTAGAGGTCCTATAAATCGTCATGATTTTATGCATATGATACACTCCTACAATTGCTGACAGTATATTTTTTTTAAAACACCGTTATTTTATATATTTAATAGTTTTGCTAAATGATTTAGAAATGGAAATTAATAACAAAATCCTAGCAGAAAAGTATGACAAGGAGCCTTTTATTAGACTTAAATTAGAGCCCTTGCAGAACTGAAGCTTATATTGGACAGAACTCTTAGGGAAAAAAGAAAGGAGTGGAAATATTTTCTTGAACAGGTACAGCATTAAGCAGAAACAGGCTGAAGAAGACCTTAATTGGCTAAAGAAATCAATATTATTAACTAAATTTTTCAGTATATGAAGGCTAAACATATTTATAGTCAGGAGAAGCTGACAACTGACACTTTCATATTTTACATCTGTAGGTTGACTTACATTTTCATAGTTTGTCAAAACAGGTTTTTAAGACACATCTTTTGCTCTCATTACAGCTATTCTTCTGCCCTTAGGGGATAGCAGAAATAAGAAGATTATAAGAAAATACCTGTAACAAACACTACAAGGAATATTTTCATATCAAGGCCAAAAGAAAGATTAGCAGCTAGCAAAAAATTCTTCATTTTAAAGTGGGGTTTTTTTTCCTGTTTTAACACATTAAGGCAGTATGTTGTACTGGTGTGGAGTATAGCTAACTTTGCTAAGCAGTGCAAATAGCTTTAGATACTTCTTCAGACCCAGAGGATCAAAATATGATGCACATCCCTGCATGCTATCTTAAAATAGCATAATCTATCTCCTTCTTTCCTCATGCTTGCTTCAGTAATAAAAGAGCTGCAAAACATTTCTTAGAAAAGGAAGAAGATTTTATATGTCATACAACCAGCTAAGGGGTTAGAGTAACTGGTTTAGCTTTAATTTAGCTAAAGAGACTATAACTGTTATGTATAAAGCTAGAACATTCATAGTTTTCAAATAGCCAGCCCTTCAAAGGGCACCAGCTTCTGACAAAGAGTTGTAGGTTTGCTTGTTGAACTACAGCAGCAGTAACTCATACCCTGCTGGGTGCCGGGCAGTGTCAAAGCTTCTGCTAGCACACTTAGGTGCAGGAAAAACTGAAAAGCTGTGCTGCATAATTGTATTGGACAGAGTCAATACCAAGTTAATGTATTCCCTTTCTCAATGGGGCTTATTAGCCCAGGTTAATGTGTTAACTTCCTCAGTGGGGCTTATTAGATTGTATGGCAGACTGGCTTTTACCTCAGGCACTTCAGACTATTAATGGAGCAATCACAGAACTTTTCCATTGACAGTAGGAAGCTGGTGAGAGTTGAATGGAGGAATGTCTTGCTGAGACACGTGGTGAGGAATGGTGAGTGAACAGGGTCTGGATAGCAGGGATAAGGGGAGACACATATAATTACTGTACTCAGCTACCTATGGGAAGGATGTAGAGAGGTAAAGCTGAACTCTTCTCAGCCATTCATGGAGGATAAAGAAAATCCAGCTGCAGTTTGCACACAGCAGTATTTCGAATACTACAAGGAAACACAAGGAAAGAATAACCTTCACAATTATGATGATTAAGAACAGAAACCAGCTGCCCTAAACTTTCATGGAATCTCCACTCTCTTAGATGTTCAAAGCTTCACTGATGAAGCCCCTGGGAAATTAGATCAATCTTCAGTGTTAGCCCTGTGGCCAATAGAAGACTGGATGAACTAGCTTACAGAGAAGCTTGCAAAGTTAACTTCTTTTATGATTCAGTGATTCTAACTCTGTAGTTACAACTAATAATAACACAGTTTTATTAAAAGAGAATAGAAATAAGAAGACCATGACATTTTTTATACATTTTCCTTTCCTTGATGCGACATCATGCATTCATCAGCTGAAGGCATCACTCCATGCTCTCCACACAACAGGTCAGAATTTTATTTTCTATATTTAAAACTAAGAGCTTCCTTATTGCCATCATTTTTATGCAGCCCAGATGCTCTGCAAACAATTCTCTACGATTAGGCTACAAGTGCCTGCTCAGAACACATAAGTATTGTTAAACATTTCCTGTTTCATTAAGTAACATATTATAAAACAGTTTTGAAACTCAGGAAAACAAGTAAGAGACTTCCTAGGAAGCAGACAGTGTTATCAGTGTCCTACTTGTACCTCTTAGATGTGTAAATTGAAACTTAGTTTTTGATCTTTTTTAATCTAATCCATTTGAGATTTGCTTTTTAAATACCAAGGGAAATTTTGAAATGTATATAAACTTTTCTAATTGTAGCTTGTATTTGTGGATTCTGAGATAGATTCCTAGATTCTTTCATAATGGGGTCTGTTGAAAGAGTGTTATGGAAATGACACATAGGAATAAACCCAGAGTATAATATTATTAACAACAATGACACATTGAACTAGTAATAAAAAATATTAAAAGTATTATTTTGTAATGTTTGTCTACCATTATTTATTTTGTCAGTCAGACATGCCCCCTAATGCCATATGAGAAGGATGCATCCAGGAAGCACTTGGCAGTCAGTATTTGCATGTCGATATTTGTATATATCTGCAGATGGAGGATAGAAAGGATGAGCTTCTGTTATCATTTAGATGAAATTCTCTGATAGTTTAAATATTGCATCCAAAATAATCGTAAAGCCCAAAATAACATACAACTTTAGAAATAAGTTCCATCTTTGTAAACCTGTTTTCTTTACATACAAGAGCATGTACATTTATAATGTTCAAAAGTTGGCATTGAAGGATAGATTCTCAGTGGTGCTGTTGCAGAACTAATTAAAGCCACAGCTGGAGGAAGAATTACAAAGACAAGAAGAAATCTGAAGCAATTTTAGTTCCTCCTCCCAAATATATTCAAATCCTCTCAGCCTTTTTTGTGGAAACCAGATGAAGAAGCGTAATTTGCTTCTCACTAGACTGCGGAATAAAAATGCCTGGATAATGAATATTTGAAAACTCACTGCTATATGGCACTGCTACAACACACAGAGCATTAGCTCTCCTACTCTTTCATTTGTTCTTCTTAGTAAAAGAGATCAAAGATGTCCACTCTGAAAACAATGATTCTCAAATGCTAATGGGCAGAAAAAGTCATCTTTGGATGCTTCTGCTTTCAGTTTTTGGCTGAAAAAACCAACAGATAGAGGAACTGACAACTGAAGAGGCATGTATGGGCTAATGTTGTTTGAGTTCTCATCATGAAAAGAAAACGTTATTTACCGTCTACAGCAGTATTTCTATCACCCAACACTGTTTTCTTCCCTACTCCCGAATATTTCCTGTCTTTCATATAGTTCTCTGTCTTTAATTGAGCATAAAACCACTTCCTTCTTGTCCCTTCAGGTCCCATGGGGATCCTGTGTGACTCTGTGGAGTGACTGAGAGTTGCAGTTCCAGCTGCATCTGATATTCCTGCTTGCTGCAACACCTCTGATGCCAGGGACATTAGGCCTTTTAGGAAAGCCTGTTTCCCATGACTACCAGGTAAGATAAAGCAGTGATGAGGTTTCACCTATGAATGCATAATTTCCATGCCTAATTTTTTGGGCTGTAATTATGGGCATACTTTAATGTGTAAATCCCACGTAAGCATTATGTAGGTTTCTAAATCACCTAAGTGAAAATCAGGATGGCTAGAGCAGAAAATATGTTTTAAAGAGATTAATTAAAGGATCTTAGAGAATTCATAGTATTGAACTGCCTTTTGTCCACTTCTGATCTGCCTCCTTCACCACTGCAATTCTCCTCTTCACAGTTTTCCTTTTATTTAAAGAGTGGCTGTGGTAGTTATAATTCCAAAAGTCTTCAAAATTTTCAATGAAAAACATACCTCTGGAAAACAAATGCATGTAGCTGGTAACCAAATCTCATAGCTCTTTTTTTTTTTAAGATTATGTACTGCTTTGTGCATAACTATATGGCTATTCTAGCAGTATGAAATACAAGATTTCTGATATATTTTGTAGGAGTTCATTCCAAAGAAAAGAACATGTGATACACTATATTCTACGGATCTCAAAAGTTGCTATGGCAATGCAAATCCTGTGTTATTCACGAAAGTTACGAAAAATGGCCAATGATATCACTGAAATACGATCAAGATAACAGAAACAGCCTTATATTTGTTAAAGGGAAAGAATACAAAAGGGTTCCATACATGGGAAGGTATAGATTATAAGATTATGCTAGTACCATCCTCATCCATAGACACCCTATTTTCCAATTATTAGTTATTTTGATAATGCCTGTTTCCTTCTCACAGTAATATTTACAGAGGCAGGATAAGGAAATTTCACATGAGAAACTGCTGTTGTATTGCTCATAACCAGTGAGACAGCACTTCCCAGAAATACGTTAAGGAGGGACAAGCAGGTGAATGCAATGCTGGAAACACTTAAGAAATAATAAACACTTACAAAACAACTGCTTTCCACAAGTCCTAGCTGAACCAACAAGCCCATGAACCATGCTATCTAGCACACCAGACCAAATCTAAGAACTAGTAACCTGAAGTTTCCTTACAATATGAGGGAAACTAGCTCTCTGTTTGGCAAAAGTTACACAGATAAATAGTTCAAAAGTTTAGGCCATAACACACGGCTAACACACTAGTTCTGCATTAAATATTTCTATCTGTGGCCAGTCAACTCCTCCACTCCCTGGAGTAGTCTTCTAAAAATCATAGAGAGTCTATAGTCAGATAGTGACAGGACAAGGGGCAATGGTTTTAAACTGAAAGGCAGGTTGAGATTAGATGTTAGCAAGAAATTCTCTACTCAGAGATTGCTGAAGCACTGGAGCAGGTTGCCCAGAGACACTGTGGATGCCCTATCCCTGGAAATGTTCAAGGTCAGGATAGATGGGGCCCTGAACAACCTGATCTAGTAGGTGATATCCCTGCCCACGGCACTGGGATTGGAAATAGATGACCTTTAAGGTCCTTTCCAACCCAAAACATTCTATGATTCTAATTCTCATTTATATCCACCCAGATTTCAAACTGTTAGAGACTCCAGAAACACTTGCACTTTGTAGGATACTGTGTTATGAAGAGTCATTCATTTAATAGCTGATGAGCATTCTTTAGGATAATTGTGAATATAAATGAAGCACAATAACTTCTTATAGTCTTTACAGCATCACTTTATTTTTTTTTTTCTGGGCAACTATAAAAAAACATAAGCAGAAAAGTTCCTTAATTCTAAGGCTTACCAAATCATCAGTTTTTGTTTTTATTTGCTTTGAATTATTAAACATCTTAATTACAGATGCATAGAATACGAAATTTATCTAGCCCTACATGTTGTAAAGCAGAAGTCATTAATATAGTAATACTAATTGGCAAAAAACCCATTCACTGTTGTGCCTGTGTCTAATTCAAAGTGACATTCATCCCTATCACTTTGGATATTTCAGAATAGTATTACTTACTAGCAATACAGAGTTAATTTAACTTTTTTATTTACTAAGAATATTAAATATTTCCACAATAAATGTCTTATAAACATGCTGCTTAGATATATAAAATAATAGTAAATTTCCTATCTGTAGTGAGACAATAATTGGTGAATGTTATATCTGCATACAACACATATTAAATATAAAGAGATGCAAATTTGTATCTAGAAATACTGAATTCAACATGCATTGCTTGGCATCCACAAGGTGATCAGTTATTGTTGTAAAAAAAATGTTCTTTAAACTGGCTTCTAGGTAGCAAAAGGTATCAAAATACTCCATAGAGAATATCTCGTCTACGCAAAACTCATTTTCATTATACTTTTTTCTTAGTTCTTAGTTGCAATATGCAAACCCTTTAAACTAATATGTAAGAGTAAGTAATTTTCTTAAAATGGGATAAAAAGCAAAAAATGTCCTTGGACAAAAAAATGTCTATTAGCATGATTACTGTAAAGTTATCAATAGCTGTTACTGTGCCTCTTTATAGGTATATTTAGATAGTTCTTATGTCATGCAGAAATCTTGTCATTTAATTATTGAATGTAGTAATGCATCTTCCCTGATGGTAACAGAATATTTGATTGTATTACATCATCATGAGGGACAAAACTTGCCTTAGGTCAGAACTGGACTCTGTAGGTTTTAAATAAAAATAAAAAAATATTTCTTCCCTATTTCATCAGAGAGGGACTCATGTAAAGCACAATGTCCATGTAATTAAAGATTTCAAAACAGCACTCACACTAAGACAGGGTGAATTGAAGAAACTACTTTTACACTGACATTTTCTTATTCCCCAATACCTGAAATCTTTTTTGAAAGTAATTAGATACGTATATGCTCTTCTGAAATGTGAAGTCTGTGACTATAAGCCAAGAAATCTGTTTGCTTCTTGTTTGTACCCAGTGAGCGTGCATAATTTGGGGCAAATTGCTTCACTTTCTTGTCCTTTAATTTGTATGTAGGAGCCCATGAAAAGTATGTTTCTAATAGCTGGCACTATGTTATGTAAGAATGGGAATTCTGGCCTTTAAAATAAAATCCTTTACTGAAAGTTATACAGAGCTTTTATCTATCAAGTGTCAATAATTAAGGCACCAAAACCAATCCATCTGCAATGTCTCATGTTTCTTGATATCAAAGCACCCAGAAGACAATTACACTTAGGATTTATGATCTAAAATACCCTCCACCACCTTTCGATAAACGTTTTAACCTTTCTGAAGACCTACCCTCAATACCCACATATGTTAATTACAGTCTAATATGTGTAAAAAATGCAACAGATAACGTATTTTCTCCATCCTAAATGTCTCAGCAAATATTCAGGAGCTAGCAATACCCTGTATGCAACAGAAGTTTTATTTAACCCTTTATCTACTGTGTTGTTTATTTTAGTACATGTACATAGAACTCAGAATAGTTGGATTGAAGGGAGGTCTGGAGATCCCTGCTAAAAACAGGGCAAACACTGTGATGTTTCTAAGAAAGAAATGTGGCAAGTGGTTAGAAGGCAGTCAAATTTTTAGTATTTCTTCACTCTCATTGGAGTTTCCATAAGGTTTCTATGGATTACTTGTCACAGAAAGAAAATCAATCTAATTCTCCTTCAGTGCTTACAAAGATACTTCCAAAAGTCCAATGAAACACAGAGCTGCTGTGCTGCTTCTGCTGCTTTCATCTTTTATACGCCTATCAGTTTCATTTAGCTCTTGCCTGCATCCAGTAGAGCAAGTGGAAAGAAGCAAAACCCCAAGAAGTTTAATCTTGAAAATTTTAGGGTTTGTTGGGATGAGCCATGATCCTGCAACTGGACCTATATGTTTACACTGGACCACATGTGCCTGGATATACACGTGTATCACAGAATGATAGAATAGTAAGTAGAATGGTTTGGGTTGGAAGGGATCCTTAAAGGTCATCTAGTGTAACTCCCTTGGCAATGAGCAGGGCCATCTTCAACTAGATCAGGTTATTCAAAGGCCTGTCTACCTTTGTCTTATTTGTTTCCAGGAAAAGGACATTCACCATCTCTCTGTTACGTTGGTTCACTACCCTCATCCCAAAACATTTCTTTTTTATATCTAGGCTGAATAACCCCTCCTTCAGTGATGTTTTTTCTTTCCAAGTTCTCATCAATAAACCAAACATGATTTGCTACAGCCCTCTGCTTTTCCAAACAGTTAGGAAAAAATAGGGCTTCCAAAATTCAGAATCAAGCAGACTGTCTTTGAAAACACTTGATAAGATAATACAATTTTCCATGCAGTGGACATTTACTTTATTTTCATTGGTGTTAGTGATTTTTGCAGTACACACATGCTACCTACATCTACCACATTTGCCATGTATTTTTCTGACATAACTGCTGCAAATCCAGACATAAATGAATATACATATGAACAATTCAAGTTTCATTTCAAAAGTGTTGTATCCAAACAACTAATTGAAGACAATTTCATCTAAAAGTAAAGTTTCAGAGAAAAGGATATTGTTCAACTTCATTTGCAAGAAGTTGAACACAAATTTAATTCCTCTGAATTTATGTCTAATGGAAGAATAGCAAACTCAGAACAGAGTTTTAACAAAGATTCGTGAATCACTAATTGTGAAAATTCAAAAAATAATATAGACCCAAAATTACATGAGTATATTATGCATTCTTTTTTTTATACTGACTTTCGGGTTATCCTTACATTGCAGAAAATTAAAAGCATAACATGCTCTGTACCAGAAGAACACCCACAGAAGATAACTTCCAAATTGCTTTCAGCATTCCCAGTGCCAGTGATGCCAGGTTACAGCTCAAAAGCTGTAACTTGCTTAGCCAGCTTCTGACATCTGTGAGGGTACCGTCTCTCAAAAATTATTTCCAGCTTAAAGCTGACCATTATAACTTTGCAGTATCAGGACCAGTGATTACTAGAATTCATTCTTTTCCACGAAATTTTCCCTGACCTTATTTTTTTTTTTTTAAATAAACATAAATGTTTATTTGCTATTAACTTTTATTCAAATTCACAACCAAAAGAGCTGAGACATTTTTGGAAGTGTTTGGAGTTATTTGGGGCTGATTGAGAAAATCCTTCTCTTGCCACAGAAATTCTAGGCTTTGTTTCATATTTTCCTGCATGTTTTGTTAAACAGTCTTTAAGACAGGTGCCACCTGTGCCCTGAGCAGCAGAGTGCCTGTTGCCAAGGAAACAACACCCTTCTCTTGCATTCTCTTCTCTTCCCTTCCCCTCTCCTCATTCACATGCCTCAGCATTAAGGACAAATATAAAAAGGCTTCCATGATCTTTATTGTATGAAAAATAACACCTTCAAATACTTGAATAAAGTAGCGTAGCATTCCAGAAATATCAAAAATTTTGAAGTACTTTTAGTAAAACTGCAAATTACAAACTGTGACTTTTCATTAGAATTTTACTTTGCCATAAATATAAACATATCCTATAGATATATCCTATAAATAATAGGATATTTATAAGCCTTACACTCCTACTACGAGCTGTAGAATGCAGACTGTTGATTCTGCTTAGCCACACACACAGAACTAAAGATACTCTGAAGATGAGCTGAAGAGGATGCTCTGAAGCAAAAAGTTCTTTATCATAACTGCCCGTGGCCCAGTGAAACAACTCAATTAGATTGATTAAAATTGGTTGGAGCCACAGGTAGGAAGATTTTTCCTACCTGTACAGCCAACATTTAGTAGCCAATTACTTGCAACAATAACAACAAATCTAAGTCCAAATCTAAACTGTAAAACTGGATCAAAGTAAACTCTGCATTCTTATCATGATGAGTTTCCTCTAAGTTCCCTGTTTCCCAATAGCCCACTTCTATTTATCTGAGCACCTAAAGCAGAGGTCAGGTTGCTACCTGATCTGCAGATGTTTAACTCCATTTTCCCAGAGCCAGAGTAATTCACCTGCACACCATTATCTCAAAGCATTTTTTTTTTCCAGGAAACAAAATCAGTTCCCAAATACTGTAAAAAAACAAAAACAGGAGAAGAGAGGAGCTCAGGTTTCATGTAGTTATTAACACAAAGCCACAGACTAAAAAACAAATGCAGAAAAGGACCCAGAAATGGACATCATTACTCAGCCCCTAGAGAAATCATAGCTTAACCATTCCTGACTGCAACAATAACTGCATCCATTTCTGGCTCCAGCAGATAGAGCAGGAATTGAAACCAGACAGTAAATACTGTTTTCAAACTTTTCAATGCCATTAGGAAGTAGTGGACAGAGATGCTCCCAGGGCTGTGGGTGAACCAAGCAGCTCTGTCTGCTCTTCCCAGGCTCACTTCCTCTCCAGGAACTGGTCCGGTCGTGGCCCTCACAGCCCTTCCTACATTTGAAACCTCACAATCAGTTTGCTTCAATGGCTGAATGTGCAACCCAGGACAGCATCCTGCTGCTCACCGCTGCTGATCAGGGAGATGGAAGAGAATGGTCTTTAACTATGAGGAAATCTTGCCCAAAACTCTCCTGCAAAATATTTTCTTGTCTTGGTTTAAAAATGAACAAAAAACGTGCACTTATTATTAATAATTTAGTAGAAAACAGACCTCATGTATTGATGGGCCACATATTGTGCTCAGGTATTTTGTACCTGCAGGTGAGGATACCTTCACTATCAAAGGAGAGCATCCCAAATAAGAAATTGCTGCGGTCATGAAGGGTCCTAGACTAATCCTTCTCTGCTGCAACAGAGTCTCAGTCCTTATACTTAACACTTTAACAAAGGTATTTATTTATTCTGATAATTTCAAGTTTGTAAGAAATTTGTAATGGCAAGTTAATTTAGGATTTCTTCCAGAAATCTGAAACAGAATTAATTTCTCAAGCAGAGTTTAATGGAGATGAACTTCTTAGCCATATTTTCTCTACTGCATCTCCTGGCATACCGTGTGATCTTCTTCAGTGACAACAGCAATAAATCCATTGGTGTGCTCAGATGTGCAATAGTACTTTACAAAATTAGTCCCCTTTCACATGATTTTGTATATTTAACTTGACTAATAAACCTGATAATGAATGATTTGGATACTCCCTGCATATGTGTTGAAATATTTTTATACTAACTGAATATTCTGCATGTTGATTGTATTCTGGGTTAATATTATTTCATTCTAAAATACCCTAGATGAGTTAAATACACGAGAGTGTATTTAAAGTGTATTTAGACTTAAAGTCTGGTAGGTACTTCCATTATTGAAAGTTTCAAGATAATGTCCATATATATATATATATATACACACACACACACACATATATATAAAATTAGAAAGGGATTTTAATCTCTCTTACTTTGCAACAAAATTAATTTTTAGAGAGAAATAAGCAAAATATAAGCTTAAATTAATTCTTAAAATCCTTGACAAAAGGCCAAAGAAACTATTATTTCCATAAATATATCCATTTGAAAAATAACATTAATGTTTTAAAGAACAGTATAATCACAAAGCATTTTTGAGCTCATACTTTAGCTTGTCTAACATAATGAAATGGACTTATGTCACTAAAATGAATAAGTACAATACCACAGTATTTTTATTAAATATTTCTGTCAGTTAAATACCTAATTTATTCTGTACATGAAAATATCTATGATTAGAACTATATTTTCATATAGTTCCAAATCCATTAGCTTGTAATTTTGTAGAAAGCATTTTTGTCTTTTCTGGAAATGATTTTCTCAGTCATAGAAGATGAAAATAACCTGCTAACAACCAAATAAACAGGCCCAAGCAGTAATTTTATTTACTTGCTACTTTTCCTCTTCAATTAAAGGAAGACTTATTTTTTCTCCTTAAAGTTAACAATGTTAACAATCTTTCATCATAAACCATAGATTGTCACAGCAGGAAGTAATACAATCAGATCCAAGTAACCAAGCTATCTTTTCTTTATCTTTCTTACATATTCCAGTCATACCAGGAGGTGATGTTGAGAAGATGAAAAGAATAAGAATAAATAGGAGTACACTGTGAATTATGACATTGAGCCAAATTATCTGCTTCTAGGTGAACAAAACTCCCACTGAAAACACATCAATAGATGATTTAGTCTTTTATGACAGCAGAATTTGTTCTCATAATGTAAAATTATTCTTCATTTCTAACGCAGGATATCAGAAAATTTCAGTGCTTCAAGATGTGCTGCATTAAGGAAGCCCTGTTGTTCTTTTGTACAATATGCTCATGTCATTGTTCTCTAACTCTGACACATTTTGTAACTGCACACTTCAGCTGGTGGATTGCTACAGCTCAGAGGGACATGAAGATAGGGTCCTAACACTTAATGTGACCAAAAGGGCTTTGGGGATGATTCCAGGGCATGCTAAAGTTTGTTAATTTGGGGGTTTTTCAGGAAGTGGTGAGAAAAGTTGCCATTTCCTTAGCACAAAAACTACATACATGTAGTTACTGAAGAAAGTGTATCTTACCCATGTAGTAGCAACTTTATGAACGTGTTCAGGTCATCAAATCTTTCAAGACTTTTTTTTCTTAGGTTTATCAACAGCACTGCGCTACTAATACAGCTTTCCCTTGTGGTTTTTATTTTCCAAAGTAGGATCCTTAAAGTTTATCAATGCACTGGGGACTATCAATACACAAGAAAACTGTGGAGGTGCCCCTGGCAGGGATGGGCCTTGGGAGTGGAAGCATGGTCGGGTTACATGGGGTTTCCAAGCTCCCTGATGCTATTGTGTCTAAATCCTGTTCCTCACTGGTCTTTTCAAATGTAACTCCGCCCAGTGAATCCCGTACTTAAGTGGGTGTTCACACGGTTCTGGGGAGTCTGTGGTCAGTCTTTTGTGAGCAGTCTGTGCTGCAGTCTGTGCTCAGGCTGGCAAGCATGCGGCTGAGGAATAAACATCTCTGAACATCTATCAAAAAGATTGTTCCTGATTCTTTCTATGGGCCAAAGCTGTCTGCCAGGGAAGGTTGCAGGAACCCCACTGCAACAGAAAACCAGCATTTAAATTATTTATTATACATTGAATAGATGTCATGATGAGTTGTGTTTTTCTGCCTTGCCTTGACAATAGTTTTCACTCCTCATAATGAACGCATAGTCAGACCAATGCCTGAATGAAAGGGTTTTTTTAACTTTAGACAACTTGCATCTCACAGTTGCCTTGGCATCACTCATGTGTATCACAGTCTGTGGAATGAAAGGCATTGAAATACAGACTGCACTTTAAGCAACAGAAATTGCATTAGAAATCGTGAAGCTAAAACCGACTCCTGTGATCACCTAATCCAACTTGTTGAATAAGGCAGATCGCTAAATCACACCAAATTATGTTATGCTTGAAACACAACATATCTCTAAAACATGTTGTTGAAGAATCTCTGCAAATGTAGGTAAATTAATTAAGTAAATACCTATTCTATTTAAAATTGAAATATTGTTTCTAAAGTTAATTTTCTAGCTTCATCTACCAGTCATTCAAGTTTTAAATTTCTTTTGTAATATTTATCTTCCCTTATTAAACTGTTGTGTTCTTGTGCTGTCATATGTCTGTGCTGCCACCGCCCTACCTTTCAATTCTTCGCTGGGGAAGTAAAATTGGTTAAACTCCCTCATTTAATCAGTACATATTACTTTTCACAGTTTTTTATTTTTGGGGTTTTCTCACAAGTGGATTTCTCTTCTGCTTGCTACAGCTTTTCTAATGAAAGAACAAAATCATTAAATCCTTTTATTTCCTTAATATTGATAGGTTGACAGCTTTCATCTCATACCATATAAAGTGGATTGCTAAGATGATTCACCTAATAATCTTGTAAAAACAGTCTTAATTCTCTTTGATTTCCAGTCCTCTTTGCACTCTTTCATTTTATGAGGTTTCTAAACTGTTTAGTTTCTAGTTTATACTTTATACTCAAATTCTGACTTTAGCACAATTCATGTACAATTGTTTCAAATAAGTATTTGTCTTCCTCAATCAAAATGTTTCAGCTTAAATATAAGCTTTGTAATACAGATGGCTGAAAGTTCTCAGGGTATCTGAAAAGTAATATATTTTTGCACAAGCTGTCCCTTTGTTAATATATTTTAGGACCAAAGGTAGCTAGCACCTTTTGCTTATCTCAATATACTTCTTGAGATCAGAGCACTGATGTCTCCCTGTTCCTGACATTACATAATCCTGAAAATATAGGAAAATTCAAGGAATCCTCAAACAATGCTTTATAAGGGATGAACTATTATTTTACAAATTAAAGTTGAGTGTTTTTTCTTCAATATTTAATCCTTCCTCCTCCTTTATAAGAGCAAAAATCTTTGCTGCATCAGTTAAGAAACTTGCAGGACTTATAGCTGCATAACTCTTTCTGAAAAACAGTCAGGATCATAGTTTCAGCCTTTCAACTCCATTCATTACCAAGGATACAGCCTAACAAATACTTCTTCCCTTTAAAGATAAAACTGTTCAGCCTAGCTTCTTTCTTTTTTTTTTTTGGTTTTTTTTTTTTTTTTTTTTTTTTTGGCTTTTG
>VYXC01010452.1:160400-197382 GCA_013397175.1 Platysteira castanea | reverse complement strand
TTTTTTTTTTTTGGCCTTGATACAGTCTATGATTCCTTCGCCTGGTGGGTTAAAAGGATTGTAAAGATACTTTTTTACAAAACGAGAGGTGTAGCAATTCTGGTTAACCCTGAAGGGAAGAGAGGTCATCAGGGCATTCAGCAATATCTATTATTATAACAATACCAGAAAATCTCCACCAGTACAATGAAGAATTGATTTTTCCATCAATACTCTTCCTGGAAAGGCTGCTGAAAGAGGAGCAGGAAATTAAATTTCTTTGCTTCTTGATTGCCTCTCACAAATGCATTATGGAAGTATGCATAGCATCAAATCAAATACCAATATTTTCAGAAAAGATATTATCAGGGAAAGAAAATAAGGCAAATATTTAGCATATAAATCAGCATGATTTAGAAAGAGGAAGTAATTGGAATTGTCTTATGTCTTGATCTTCAGGAATAATTTTTTTTTTCTTCCTCATAGATAATGTCCATTATCACCAGATGCTTAGGTTAGGTACCAAGGGTAGTTAGATGTGTCAAAATTTGTTTCTCAAAGAGAAGTTTTCCTTTCGCTGTTTTAAAGTACAGACTGGACTAGGCATCATGACTAGACTAATAGGGACCTATGCTACTATGAAGTGACTAAGGCTTGCAGTCAGCCAAGGAGAAATTGTGTTGGAACCTCACCTTATCTTTTAACCACACTTGGTTTTAAATTATAAGCACACAACATTTACACACTGGAAAAAGTAAAGAGTTCAGGATACTAATGAATTCAGCCTAGAAAAACAACTTCTTGAAATCTCCACTGCAATCTTCATTGGAATCTTGCACTGACTGCAAGAATTCCACCTACATCCTTCAGACAATAATTCCTATCAGTTATTCATTAAGTGGAACAGATTCTTTGATCTGATTCAGTCTGTACATCGGTAAAAGAGAGGTAAATTTCAAAGAAAGCGCTTTTTGCCAAGGCTGTATTACTTGTAGATAACCAAGCAGAAGAACGCTTACGGGGATCCTACACCAGGGGGAGCTCCAAGACAGGCTGTGAGACGTAGCCTGCCTCGACAGAAAGACGTGTGAGAGTGGAAAGGAATGCAGGAGAGAGAGGAATTTGATGGTGAAGCAAAGGTCAGAAAGCATTTTCTAAACATATGTGAGAGAGACAGAGAAAATAATTCACCGAGGGTATCTCAAAACATGATCCCAAATACAGGACATTATCTTATCGATTAGAATTTATTGGAATATGTCATGAAACTACCAGATAGTTCCTACTTAGAACTATGGCCTGAGGTGGGGAGGAGGTGAAAGGAAAGTCAGTGAAAAACTTGAAAAACATCTTGAAAGATCCTCTAAAATAAGAGTTTCAGAAAAGCAAGCTCTGAATTTATTCTAACAACAACAAAAAAGTATGTGATGAACAAGTATCTTCACTTTCCCCACATGCTTAACAAAATGTATCTCAGTAAACTACACTAGATTTTGTTGGTGTCATCATGTTGATTTTGCCCTCTTTTAATTAATAATTTGAACATTTCTTTTCAGGACTCTTCTACCTTTTTTAAAAAAGGTTTGGTTTTAATCTGTTTGGGTTTTGTTTGGGGGTTTTTTCATCATGATTATTGTCCTACTTATTAACACTAGCCAGAGAATAAATAAATAAATAAACAAATAAATCTGCATGTCTAGCTGTATAAACAGTTATATAGATAAATCTGAAATGTGATAAAGTTCTCAGAATTTGTCTGCTGAAACCAAATATTTTATGCAAGTCCTAAGTAAGAGTGGAAAATTATTTTTCAGAAGATCACGGACACAGGTGATTCACTGCAATATCAGCATCCCTGATTGCAGAGCTAAAAGCAGTATAATGCTATTAAGAAACTGTATGCATCACAGTGTCCTAAGAAAAAAACAAAATATTAATTCTATAGAGATACTAATAAAAACAGGCAAAGATAAGAAAAGGAAAAAAATAAGGTAATATGCCCAAAATATTATCACTTTACCTTTTGAAATTAGCAAGTAGTAACAGGTGAAAATTCATCTGCACCAGTATTGTTTTTTGGGTTTTTTTTAAATAATGTATAGTGCCCAGAATTCTATCACAGAAAGAAAAATATCCCAACCACGAACATGAAAACTACAGAAATTCAGAAAACTGTAGTAACAAAAGGCTTTTTGATTTATGAGTCAAAGCAAAAGAAAATCTGACACAATAAAATTCAATCACCAATTGTTTTCCACGTTAACTAGGTAATCATTTAAACAGTTCAAGGAAATAAGTAAAATGTGCAAAACTGATGAACATCTCAAATAATTCTATGAACAGCAACAACAATTATGAATAGGAGACATTGTGAACACATGTGTAAGAGGGCAATGACACAGAGAATCTATTAAACTTTTTTATCCTGGAAGTGTCATTTCCTAGCTTCAATAGCTGTAGAAACACAAATTGGCGACTAAATTTTTTCTTTCAAGACAGGCTGTAAAGAGTACTCTGTGAACTGTGTTGTGTGTGTGGGTGAGGGAACTCCTCACATAGACTTTACAGTAAATCAGCTGGCATTTGGAAGCTTATCCAGCTATACTTCTCCTGGCAGTAAAATGCTAATACTAAAATGTTAATTCTAAAAATATTTGGCATCATTTGAACTCCACTACTACACTTGACTCTATACTAATCTCTCAGCAGGGAAACACACAGACCAATTAAAACCTTGTTTCCTGAATATCTTTTACAATTTTATTGCATTAGAATGTATACAATGACCACTGTTGTTGTTCCTCTAGGACAAGTTAAGACTCAGATTACAGCCCCTGCACTTTTTTAATAACTCTGAAGATTTCATTTAACTTGTAACCAGAGGCAGTGAGTGGTCCCTTAATTCTAGTGCTGTTGATTTTTCCAACTTGAAACTGTACAGGACTTCTGTACAAAAATTATGACTTTTCCGTTAAGGCTTAACAGCTTTAGTTTCACCACTGAAGATTTCTCCTGCCTAAACCTCCAGTGACTAAGCCAGGATGTCAGGTATCATGCTAGGTCTTACTTATATGCATCTTACTCACTTTGGGAAACTACAGCTGTATTGAACTGCTAAGAACAGTTCTGCCACTGAGAGATAAGCTACCACTTTTTAAATAGAGTTTACAGAGCCTGAAAGAGACATGACACAAACAATGGGCCTAATTTGCATAACACATTTATTTCCTTCCTGAGAAACCATACTAAAAAGCCTACTAAAGCACACTAAAAAGATAAAATGAACAAAAAGTAGATGCAGCCTTTGCTGCACTGCAAAGCACTTAAAGAGTTAGAGTGAAGGACACAGTTCCCTCCTTAACTCTGGCACAGAATCGTGATTAGAGACGAAATTTCCTAAGTATCCCCTCCTCTTCCTTCCCACCACCCTATCGCATTTTCAAGACTTTAAGTTTATTATTAGGAATAGACAAGTAAATTTGGCTTTAAAGAGTAAAAATGAAACAAAACAAAACAAAAATAGTGGATCTAGCACATTTAGCAAAAAGGCTGAAGAAACCAACATAACGAGTCAATGGCATCAATTTTTTAAATTATAATTTATATTCCAGTAATTTCTACAGACCCCTGTGAGTTTCTATACTGAATACCATCTACAAACATGTGAGACTGCTGTTCTATCAAGTCCTACAATTTAAAGGGAGAAAACACAGAAAGTAACTGGTCAGCTAGACAAGGGAAGCAGCAATAGAAATTTTATTAGCTCAATTGTCTTATATTTTAACTCTTTAAATAATAAAAGATAATTAAAACTAATGAAACAACTTCTCATTTCAAGTTTTTCTCATAAGACCAAGACCACAGTCACAAAGAGCTACTAAAACTCAAATGCTTTATTTCCATGTTGGAGATCAGAATATTCTGAAATTAAAATCTGGTAATGAAGACTGTTAGGGCTTGCAGAGCCATGGAGTTAAAGATATCAGATGGCAGGGTGAATTCTATTCCCTCCCTCACATATGGGTGAAAAAGTCCTGGAAAACCAAGATTAATAAAACAATATTAAAAAACTGCTATGATATATAGATGTGTGAAAGACAGTGCACATGCAAGAGAGAGAAACTGCCACTTTAAAGATTGCATTTACACTTTTTTAGAACATCAAATGTCAACATAAAAAGGAAAATAAGTAACACAAAGTATATCATCAGCTGCTCAAGAAATGGATGCCCTTTTAATAGGTTTCAGAGTGCACTTGAGATAGCTTCTTGACCTAATTGGTTTTGCTTTCAAGTTTTAGGCTATTTTTCATCAGCAATACCCCACTTAGTTGAATTGCACCAGTGGTTTGGGGTCTTAAATAAAAGTAAGTGGACACTAAGATGAAAAGCATTTTAATTCATTAGGCAATCCATCAAAAGGAAATAAAATGGGTAGATAAATTGCTGTAAGTCTAAGTTGAGAGTAAGGAAGTGAATAATTGTATAATCTTTCAGCTCTGTCATTACAGATTCTGCAGAGTTGCTATAGTTAGGCTTATACAAACCTCTTCTTAAAATTTTTTTTCGCACCCAAACGATTTCATACACCTTGGCACTATACATCTAATGAATGCAGTGGCTTTGTAAATGGTACAATACACAGCAGTAAGAGGATGCACAGTCATATTATTTGTGATATCTAAGTTCAAACATCAAATTAGAATATTATTCCATGAGCCTGATCAACGTGAGGTGGTTCCAGGTTTCCCTGGATTTTCTTCTCACCGCTTGTCTCAATCTTCTAAGATTTATTGTGTTCAAAAGTGACGATATTTTTCCATGTTTGGCCACGCAAATATTGTTCTATATTTTTCAGTTCCAAAGAAGAAACTTGAAATATATTTTTATATACTTAGCCCAGAATCAAAGAGAGTACTTTTTATAAAAGGGACTGAATGTGACGGAAAGGTAATTGCACATACTCTGAAGCTAGTTGCCCTTTCAGATCCCTGCTACTGCCTACCTGAGCCTGCCAGATGTTCCTGTGTGCTGGAGCCTGCTGCCCTAGGCACAGGGGAAAGGTGGGAAGTGTAAGGATTCACATGCTGCAGGATGCTGCAGGAGGGACAGGTTTCCAGTGGGAAACTGACACTTGGCAGTGTAGTAAAAAAATGCCTGAGATACACTACTGCTACCTTCTTTCAGAGCAGCATGACTTTCAGATGAAGGCCAAACCTGGTCCATATTGTTTCATTACTTATCTATGTTGTTTTAACAATACAATGTTATTATTCTTTTCTGCAGAACTGAAGCTAAAACAGAATAACTGTTCAGAGTAAAACTTAAAATACCTTCAACCTGCTAAATCTTCACAAACTAGTGTTGAGAAATGTTCTAAGTTCATCACAGTTCAGAGAAAAATATGTATCACAGGGTGTAAACCAAATTTGGTTAATTTTTCGTGGTATCTTGAGAATATTTGTGGGCTATGTTGAATAATGCTTAAATAGATCTGTCTTGCAGATATTAGTATCATGAGAAGAATAACACATTATTAGCAATCTTTTAAAATTCTGCTTCAGTACAGTGAAAAGTATGAACTCCTATCTCAGTAATTTAGAAGTCTTCGTAGCTTTAAAACTCTAAACACATTCTCTAGCCAAATGAAGCCATGTTTTTATGGCTACTCTTTCTTACAAAAGGAGTATGTACATACCTGCTGAGTTAACTATACAATATACTGCTCACATGGTTCTCTCCAAAACAAAGAGCACATTCACACACACATATAAAACCAGCATTTAGTGAACTTGTCTCCTTATTTTCCTAGTAAACAGGATCAAGAACTGAAAATCCTAGTTTGGGGAATATTTTATTGAGCATGTTATATCGGCTAAAAGTTGTTTATAACATTTGCAGCACTCCAGGTTCACATAAAATATGCACCTGAAATCTCTCTATCACTGGCAATGTAAGTTTTATAGCTGGTCAATTCTAATACTTTGGAGTCACTATGACACAAAAGCAAAGCAGACAAAAAATATAATTCATAGTTTGTAGAGGCTTGTTAATAATTTTCCCAGTTGTAATAACTACTTCAAAGCTTGTTGAAAAACTTTAAAGTACTGTTTGACATTTTTCAAAATAGTAACAGGATATTCTCTTTTCCCATTTAATATAAATAAAATAGAAGTATTGTATTATTATTAGGTATCAAGACATTTAAAAATAGTGGCCAAATAATGACAGTGGAAATACTTGGTAGAGAATCATCAGGAGCAAGTGAAGTATACCCCAATGTGCTTGTGTCTATCACACCATATCACTGTCTGGAATACTATATTTAAGTGATTTTTTTTTCTTAAACTGCAGAATACCAGTGAGGGCACAGGGTATTGGAGAGGGCAGAAAATGCCAATATGGAAAAAGAAGAAGGAGACAGCTTAACTCCAATATGAAAAGCAGATCACTAACCAAAACCCTAAAGGACAAAATTATAATAAACAGCAAAAATAGCTTAAAATCTTGCCAGATCATTACGGCTTTCTGTGGCAAAATAACTAATCAGATACAGGTTGAAACTAAAAGCTGCAGGTTTCATCTATCTAAAATTCAGCAAAACTTTAGGTAGTGCTTTATGTGACATACACAGGAATGAAACAGGAATACCTGGGCTAGATTCATTTAATATTTGATAGAAGAAGATCTTATGGACAAAAGTAAATATAGAAAAAAACTTCTGTCAAGTTGTAAAAGCACATCTTGAATAAATTCCTTTAGACTGTATCACGTTTCCATTACTCTCTTGAAGAAAAGCATGAAGTGACGAAGAGATGATTTTATAAATAGAAAAGGGATGAAAAACATTTAAGACAGATGGATTAATAGGCAAGTGATCTTGGTAACCTGGACACTAAGAACAACACAGTGAAAAATACATTGATTGATTACTCTCCTTGCTCTCTGAGCTTAGACAAGAAGCTTGCATAATTTGGAGCCAGGGAAATTTGGCCTGGATGCCATTTTAAAGATAGTGATGACAAAATTTGAAACAGATTTCCAGCTCATTGGATATCATAGACAACAGATCAATTAGGTTACTTAAAATCTTCATAAAGTTTCTGGTTGTATGTGATCCTGCATCAAACTGTTACATAATGATCTCTTCAGTTACCTTCATCTCTTTCATTCTGATAGAAGTAATAATACCCATTCAATTCAATTTTCAAAACTATTTTTCAGGCAATCAGTATGAAAGCTAATTTATGCATAATACATGAATATATTAAAATGTTAAAGGAGCACCCGTAAATTGGGTGATAAATTGAGTAAATTATGTAGATAATCAGAAGTTATACAAGAGTAAATATATGTGTTTTTTTCAAATTTAAAATGACAACTGTCAACATTTAGCATCCTAAAGGGCCTCCCACTGTTATAAGCACCTTTATATTCTGTATTACTACACACTTTAGGAACCATAAATCTACTCTGTTAGCTGCTGAACAGAACAGCAACATCAAACTTGATCCCTGTCTCCAAGTCTTTAGAGTCTAAGGAAAAGAGACTGACATAGGCAGACCCAGGTGAATTAATACAACCAAGAAAACAAACTAAAATAATGGCACAGTATTGGTCAGCATGGTAGGGAGCAGGCATAACATGTCAGAATCCATGGAATATTTTAGATTTTCTATCTGTTGTGGTACTGGGAGTGGCATAAAGACCTACGTAAGAACCTGTGCAATATTTATCAGCAGAGCAGATAAGCTACTTTATTGAACTTAAATAGGCTTGGTTTATATTCAGCAGTCAAAGGATAGAGGTGAAAAAAAAGAGAAGCAGATAGGCAAATTAATTTTTCATTTCAATTTGACTGCTTCTGAAAACTAATACCTTTTTTTGGACTCTCTTCAGACTGTTCTCATGGAAAATTAAAATACTGACTGCCAATCAAGGCACTGGAGATTTTGATTCTCCCCTCCAGTTCAGGTACATAACTTCCTGTATCAAAATCAATAGGCATTAGACACTTAAATGCACAGCAATATGGCCAGAATAAATTATGCTGAGAAAAAGGTCACAGACCATAGGTGTGCTAGCAGTCTGTATATGAAAAGAGTTGTCCTTTTGCCACTTTCATTTTCTCCTTTATTGCAGATTTTCGTCATACATAGATTGTTCTTGTGTTTTAGTGCTGTTTAATAAGTGACCAGGTGATAATTTTAGATTTGGCCTAAATTTTCTACAGAGAATAGGCCAACAAGTCTCTCAACTATTATGTGTGGATACCTCTTCAAAATTCATGATTATACATTAAAGTTGGAAAATAAAAAGTATTATAGAGTGAGAAGGAATGTAAAGATGTGACAAATTCAACTATACACAGAAAACAANTTTTTTTTCTTTTTTCTTTCTTTTTCCCCTCCCAAATAGAAGGTTTCAAATGCAGATTAAATTGCCTGTAATTCTTTATGATTGCAATAGATTCCTACACTATATATGCATAAATAAGATGAACATGCTATATTTAGGTAAAATTATTTTTTTAAAGATAGCAGAATCTGAAGAAAACAATAACAAGGTTGTCTAAATTCACAATTTTGCTAGTAAAATACAAATACAAAGAAAGAGAACAGTTTTGTTCCAAATACTTTTCTAGCNTTTTTTTCAAATTTAAAATGACAACTGTCAACATTTAGCATCCTAAAGGGCCTCCCACTGTTATAAGCACCTTTATATTCTGTATTACTACACACTTTAGGAACCATAAATCTACTCTGTTAGCTGCTGAACAGAACAGCAACATCAAACTTGATCCCTGTCTCCAAGTCTTTAGAGTCTAAGGAAAAGAGACTGACATAGGCAGACCCAGGTGAATTAATACAACCAAGAAAACAAACTAAAATAATGGCACAGTATTGGTCAGCATGGTAGGGAGCAGGCATAACATGTCAGAATCCATGGAATATTTTAGATTTTCTATCTGTTGTGGTACTGGGAGTGGCATAAAGACCTACGTAAGAACCTGTGCAATATTTATCAGCAGAGCAGATAAGCTACTTTATTGAACTTAAATAGGCTTGGTTTATATTCAGCAGTCAAAGGATAGAGGTGAAAAAAAAGAGAAGCAGATAGGCAAATTAATTTTTCATTTCAATTTGACTGCTTCTGAAAACTAATACCTTTTTTTGGACTCTCTTCAGACTGTTCTCATGGAAAATTAAAATACTGACTGCCAATCAAGGCACTGGAGATTTTGATTCTCCCCTCCAGTTCAGGTACATAACTTCCTGTATCAAAATCAATAGGCATTAGACACTTAAATGCACAGCAATATGGCCAGAATAAATTATGCTGAGAAAAAGGTCACAGACCATAGGTGTGCTAGCAGTCTGTATATGAAAAGAGTTGTCCTTTTGCCACTTTCATTTTCTCCTTTATTGCAGATTTTCGTCATACATAGATTGTTCTTGTGTTTTAGTGCTGTTTAATAAGTGACCAGGTGATAATTTTAGATTTGGCCTAAATTTTCTACAGAGAATAGGCCAACAAGTCTCTCAACTATTATGTGTGGATACCTCTTCAAAATTCATGATTATACATTAAAGTTGGAAAATAAAAAGTATTATAGAGTGAGAAGGAATGTAAAGATGTGACAAATTCAACTATACACAGAAAACAAGAATTTGAGAAAAACATGCTTTCATTTTCTCTTTTTACGTAGAAATAATGAAATTAAGAATTATTTGAAATACTCATTTGACTTTTGAAATTCTTGTTAAAAAAATTCTCAAAGAAATTCTGGTGAAACTGTGAGAAAAAGATATTCTAAATGCTCTAGTGGAGCTGTAAAGTATCATAGCAAACAGGTGCATTACAGACTATATACTGAAATGTGCTTATGTGACTTCATAAATCACAATGTTAGAAGTTTTTTTTTTTTCTTTTTTCTTTCTTTTTCCCCTCCCAAATAGAAGGTTTCAAATGAAGATTAAATTGCCTGTAATTCTTTATGATTGCAATAGATTCCTACACTATATATGCATAAATAAGATGAACATGCTATATTTAGGTAAAATTATTTTTTTAAAGATAGCAGAATCTGAAGAAAACAATAACAAGGTTGTCTAAATTCACAATTTTGCTAGTAAAATACAAATACAAAGAAAGAGAACAGTTTTGTTCCAAATACTTTTCCAGCTAATTTAAAAAGAAATATAAATTCATTTAAAAATAGAGAAGTCTGTGAAACATAATAGAACAATATGAGGAAACCCCCCTGGCACCAATTTGCTCAGTCTAGGACTATAAAAGGTGCAGAGTACCCAAGCATACATCCTGCATGTGGTTTTCCTTGGCATTATTTACTTCAGGAAATGTTCCTGCCTGCTGTATAAAGTCTGGCCAGTGTTCATGCAGAGCACTGGGATGCAGGATTACGATGAAATTCTTAACATTATAAAAGGCCCAAAAAGCACAAGAAAGGGATACTTGCCCTACAGCCTGCATATTGTCCTGCAGATAGACAAAAAGGAGGAAAATTTAGTCCTGTTAAATAGACTGTGACAAAATATGGCACTTGCTTTGTAAAACCATTATAATGTTCATATTACAATTACTGGATGTGTGTAGAAAATCACTGGTCCAACCAATTTAAGCATGTCATGAATAGGTTAAAAGTACAGAACATTTTTAACAATTCTTTGTATCCCTAAAGTCTTTCTCTCAAACACCTTTTTAAATCCTCAGCTGTAGGAGCTCAATGAGAAAGTTGACACTGGCCTCAGCAGAATCTGATATTTTACCTCAGATCTTCATAGAAAAATTAAAGATATTATTTATTACTATAAAATCACAATCTGAAATTGCTGAGGCATTTTCCTGTAGAATGTCACAAATCATGTACAGTTCCACCATATATATATATTTGAAAGCATAAGGATTTTAAAGCTTCTGAGACAAAGCAGAAGACAGAGAACAGCAGAACTGAACTTCAAGGATGTACAGCTCACCCTATTAAAAAAGCCTCTATTCCATCAATGTAGTTAAAACTTCTTTCCAGGATTGACTTGAAATGTCAGCTGTTCCCAAGTAAGAAACAAACATTTCTATGCAAACTCTATGAGAAACTAAAAGGGGCCTTTTCAGGCAACAGACTGTAGATGCTTTCTACTACATTTTGCAGCTGTCATTTCAAAACCTCACATTCTTGGGGTATTAGGTAATTGCCTCCACGTCAGCTATTCTCTGTTCCAGTGTAAAGGTGACTTCCATGCAAAACAAGTCATCTACTCAGATTATTTTAAAATCAGAATTATTGCTCTCAGGGATTTTCTTTTTAACTAATTAAAAAAAACTATTACTTGACTTATTTTAAACAGCATTTTGTTAAAACCAACTTTATCATTAATTGTTGTTATAATCTAAAGGACTTCTTTTTTCTTTTCTGATATGTGAATTTTAGGATTTTCTCCAGAAGCATATTTTTCCTGTTACTAAAGTTGCTTCACAAAGAGGGCATTTTTACTTCCATTTCTTTTTTGTCTTCTTAGAGACAGGATTTCAAAATTAATGCAATGTACTCTATATAATTTACAAGATTTATGACCTTTAATGCTGTTTTTGATTTTTAGGGGGGAAAAAGCCATTTTCTCCAGAAAATTTAAATTATATATTGAAGTTCTGCAGGTACAGTTAAGATAATTACCTTAATAAAGATTTGAGTGTTCATATTCAGTCTTTTTATTTTTACTCATCAAGCTTGTCTTCTACCTCACATTACTTTGCAGCTCTTTCATTTACTGTTGAATACCTAACCCTTTTTTTTGTGCTGAGTTTCAGATATAATTTACTTCTAAAATTATCCCTTCCCAATTTAAAAAATCATTTTCATTTAAGAATGGTGGTTAGACAATTACAAGGATTTCAACAGAAAGTACCTTATCAACAGTAGTTCCAGTTTTCTAATGAACAGATATAGATGTGCAAATACACATATTTATTGTTATCGTCAAGCTTCATACATAGAGAGAGCAACATTAATCAGCATATTTTTCTACAAAGCTGCAGTATTTCTGCAAAGTTGGTAGGAATTTCACTGTTCATCATATCACTACACAGTCTGACAAGACCTTGAACTTCTTTTTAAAACGTCAGCTAAGAAAATAACTGCAAGAATCTTAACTGTTAGCTCCACAGCCTCTTCCCAGCTTCTCTAGGGGAAGTTGAGGATGCAGTGCAAAGCCCATTTCACGTCTGTAGCTGCCCATTGCAGCAGGCCACCACAAGTAACAGTGGGGATCCAGGGAGGTGAGGGAGTTCCCCAGGCTGGTAAGAAAGAGGACAAGCTGCTTGGGAAGCAGAGTCTGCTTGAACAGCATCTCTCCTTCCTTACGCAGACCCTGGAAGGCTGCATCCACTCATGTGATGGTGGAATGCTGAGGATGGCTCTGTATGTGAATGGTGACCCTTTTAAACAGCGAGTTTACTACCACCAGCTCCTCAAGGGCAGTAGCCATGGAAGCAATTTCATCATTCCAGTGCACATGGTGCAACTCACTAGCTAGAATATATCACAGTTTATGTTCTGGAATGACAAACCTCATCTGCATTACTGAGTAGCCTCAAGCATCAACCCAACAGCAAAGACAAGGATTTTTGGGGTTTAAATCTAGCATTATTATAGACTAACTTTGGAATATTTTTTTAATTTTTGATCCCTCAAGGCTGAAATACAGCTGATTAAAATTAGTGAGTGCCTGTAGTTTTTTTACATTAAATTAAGGCATTGTTACATACTACAGAATTAATTAGATAAGTTCCTCTTTTCTCACCTCCTTCACTGCTCAACTTTTCACCACTTGCAAAAAAAATATAAAAAGCCTGAAAAGGGAACACAGAAAACAAAGCAGCAACACAGTCTGTATAAATTAAGCATATGGTTTACAACTAACTCACTCTTCCCAGCTTCTCTCAGAAATTGAACACCCATTCTCATATTTGTTACAAATATTTTTGCTCTTACACCAGATTGATAAAAAATATACTTTAGTTAAATAATACATTAAAATCATTATTTTGCTAGAATCAGCAATAGACTTTTCACAGTGTATATTTTCTTCCAAGAATTAGAATATCAAGGCACAGAAAATTGGTAAGATATACAGACTGAGACCTCCGCCCTCTGTGAGAGCAGTAAAAATACTGTCAGATGAACCAATTACCTGGCTGTGATGCTAGCCCGCTGCACAAGTACTTCTGCCAAGTCTTCAGCTCCAGCTACTGTGCACTCATTTTTCAAATGCCCAGGCTCAGTTATTTATTCAGGACAGCTCATTTAAACAGCTAAATAATTGGTGGAGTCAGACCACATTTGGCCTCCAGCATTCCTTGGATGTCTGACCTCTAGAAGTGTACAAAAATTTATTACAAAATGTACAAGTCTGGAGTGGGACTGCAGAGGCTATTTGCCTTGACAAGATCTCTGTCAATGCCAGTTCAGGGGTGCTGTCAAAGTCAGAAAGACATTTACCCCATTTTTTTTTAATGACATGAGCAATAACACAGCCACAACAGCTTTTAAAACATCCAATACATTTCCATAAAATGCTTGCTAAAACTATATAGTGAAATCTCAACACAAAGAACTATTTTTTAGATCTCTTCCCATTACATAGCTTGTAGGGCCATTTTCTTACTAGCAATCTCCCATTACAGTTACGAGACAATACTTCATTTACTACTACATTTTGTGCTTCCTACAAAATATTTTATTTTTTCAGTACATTTTTTTAATGTCTTCCTTTCAGGTACATTTTTCTTAATATATGTTTTTTAATAAGTTTTATCATTTAGTATATGTAAAACAATGAAAATATTGCTCAAAGAGCCTTTTTCAGAGTAACAGTAGAAACATACAGGTAGTGTAATTAATTTCTACACACATTCACACACACAGACACAGAGGAGCACAGAGCCACAATAGCAGAGGTGATACCCCCATAGCCCAGGCAAAGAAAGAGAGTCTCCACCTGGCCCCTCCCTGGGGAATTGATGGTAGAGGCTCCCCACTTCACCTTACAGACTGCAGAGTTACTGCCATGGGGCATGGGACAAGTTATGGGGTACCAGGGAAGAGAACTTTGGACTTGGATGAGACTTAGCCTGGGATGTACCATAGAGGAAGCAAAAGTGAGACAAAAGACAAATAAGGTGGTTTGCAGAAGAGCAAGCATGGTAAAATAGAGGGATAAGGGGTTAAAGCAGGTGGTTGATTCCCTTGTCTGACTATGCCCTGTGCCAGAACCCCCGAGTCTGTTCTGTTTGCTTATTAAACTGCACATCTTGCTCTGTTCCTGGGAAAGGGGCTACCTGTTCTCTGCCAAAGCAACCAGGGCCAGACAGCTTGTAGATGTGTCAGCAACTGGACAAAGTTCTTGTGTATTTGCCAATGAGCATCAAGACAAGCTAGCCAGTGAGCAGTCTGCATCCCTGGGAGCCATGTGCTGGGAGTGAGGCACCTGGAGAAGGCAGCTACCAGAGGGTCCAGGTTATGCCCGATTTGCACCAGCCAGGGTTGGACTGGGATGGGTCTCTAAGCCTGATCATGAAGAGATCCAAACTGTATGTGGGTGTCCATGTGCACACATGCACACTCACACAAATGAGGAAACCAGAGTCCAGCTGCTGGACACACAACTGCTGGGACTTCAGTCCAACTCCTGGAGGGGTCATCAACATAAGTATGTCCCAATAACAGACCTTTATCCTGATCAGCCGGACGAGTACATGAGATGTAAACACAGTTGTTTGGGCTTGCTTTGAATGCCAAGTGGTTCTATCTGTGCTGATACGTGTGGCCATGACCATGATCATGTGCTTATCAGTGCTGCACCCCACTGTGTGCCCATGGGGAAGGCACACTCCTGCTGCGTCCAGGGTGCCCCTGACAACACGGACCTGCAGCACCTAACCTCCACCACACATGGATGAAGATACAAAATCCAAGATCATATGCAAAACTGTATGCATCGTTACACTATAAACCCTTAAAGCAAAAAAAAAAGGTTAAATCCCACAAAGTTGGAAGGACAATTGAAAAGAGAAACTATGACATTGTTTCATTAATAAAAATCAGAACAAGTGAAGAAGAGAAACCATTAATGCAATCAACCTCCATGTTGCTGGGAACTTTAGTGTCCATGACTAACTTTGTAAATAAGCATGAATTACTTACTATTTCTTTGTGTTTAGTGCTATAGAAGAAAGAAGAAAAAAGAATCTGTTCAATCAGATCTTTGGTGGATGGTTTCATTTGGGCCGTGGAGGAGTTTTCAGTAATTAATAGCCAGCTGCACATCCTGATATAATGCCAGATGGGTCCTGCGTCATCAAGCATTACTGAAACAAGTTGCTATTTATCAGGTAACGGTCCAGGAAAATAAATCCTTTCAAAAGCAAAACAGTTTTCTGAAGAGGCAAATATGTATTTAAGGATTAACCTGGTAGTCATTATTTAATCCCATTTAAGAAAAAGTAAGTGCATAAAATACTCCTTCTTGTGTAAACTATTCACATATGAGAGGGACGGAATCTAGCACTAATCTGCATTTATGATTCAAAGTTCTTTGACAAAATGATAGCACTGTTGATCAGTACAATTTCTTGATATTTCTTTTAAGATACTATTTTTTAGTTATTTATAGATTTGCTCAAAATTATTCATTTGGTCAGAAATTTTTGTATTGGGTATAAATCCCAAGATCGTTCATTATTGACATTGTAGTCTTGTAAAATAAGATTCTGAGCTCCTGTGAGGTAATGGGGCACCTAATATCAGTCACACCCACACCCTTCAAAGATGATCTCCATAGGCCTCTCCCTCAATTTTGGCAGTGCTTAGCTCTGAACTTCGAAGATAGATTAGTAGAAACAGTATTTCTAACTGCAGAAAAGTTGATTTGAACAGCATGTGTATTATGTTTTGTACTACTGAAGTACTAGAAATACTGGATAGCTAGTTTCTGAATACTGCAGATTACTTACTCCACATTACTAGACAGTTCTTCATATTCCAAATCCCTATCTTTAGAACAGATCTAACAATATTTTGTCAGTGCTGTTACAGCACAGATTTTAATCTTTGTAAAGCATGTAGCTTCTCCAGTGGGAAGAGCTCATGAAGAAATAGGCCTTTTCAAATCTGGTGCAGATTTTAAATTGTTTATTTTGAACAAGAAGTGCTGGGCTGTCTACTGAACAAGAAATACTGGGCAGCTGCCAAGGCAGTGAAGGGATAAGGTGTACTGTGGAAGCTACATTGTGCTTTTATGCATTTGGAACAAGTAACTCACATGCATAGGAATGCCAACTTTCCAGTCACCATAAGGTGCAAATTACCAAAATTGTAACATTTCCCAACTTTTTTTCTTTCAAACCTTGTTTTTAACAAGGTTGGGTTTGTTTTCATGTAAGCTCATAAAGCACAGTTTTGCTCTTTGCTACAAAGGTGACTTATATATGATGCTAAATTTATTCAAACAGCTGCATGTGAAATCATGCCTTAGTACATTCTGTAATCTTCAATGAGAGGAAACAGGGAGTCTATTAAAAAGCCTCTTTGCAACTACTCAATTTGCATGTGCATAACAAGCTCATGAGAATGTAACTGGTGATTTCCACATTCCCCATCATTAAACTTTTTGAACGCCTGAGATTTACAAGGCACAACTGGTTTGGTACAGTCACGAAAAGTATTTAAACACCTTTAAATACTTTTGTAAATGTAAACATCCTAACTCTGAATCAAAATCCTAACTCTGAATCAAAATAACACCCATATATCCCACTGTATGGAGGTACATGAAGTAAGGATGGATAATTGTTTAAAATGACATTGTCTTCAAAAATGGACATAAAAGGTTTCTGGCCTTATATTTCTAATCTCACCTATTCCTGGCTCTCAAGGGAAATAAATCCAACCGAAAGTGTTTTTTCTATAGTGTAAACGACAAGACAGAAAAAAAAGTAACTGTAGGAATAAAATTTCTACAGCAAGAACATTTAAACTGTAAGATAAAAAGTCCAAACCGCTAATATTCATCTTTGCTATCAGGTACTATCTTTTCATCTGAACACAGATAAATAGAAGGCAAGGAACTGCATGACATCCAGAAATTTTTAAGAGATGCTTTTCTCAGGCTTTCGCAATGACCTTATCCGAAAGAGGGCAAAACAAGGTTAAAGGCTGACAAACAGTTGCTATCAGCCTCAAAGATTTCTGTCTTACATATGCCAGAACAACTTTTTTTTAAAAAATCGAGATTATGAACAAGATTTTCTTCAGTGAGAAACTGATATCTAACATTATCCAGTATTTCCTGACTAAGTTTCATAAATCTAAATTTCAGTACGTAACCAGTTCAGAAAAAAATATTATTTGACGTAA
Organism: Platysteira castanea; assembly: GCA_013397175.1. Lineage (NCBI taxonomy): Eukaryota > Metazoa > Chordata > Aves > Passeriformes > Platysteira > Platysteira castanea. The sequence goes on along the minus strand of VYXC01010452.1, from coordinate 179,973 downwards.
CCTAACTACATTCCGAGTGAAAATGGAGGATGTTCTCCATACAACAGGTTGTTGTTACTTGAGGGATTTCCTGCCAAAGGATGTTGAAGATGAAAAGGTTTACAAAGTTCCCAGAAGACACTGGGCAAAAGCTTAGGAAATACTTGAGCTGAAAATAATTGGAGGATGGGAGAGTAGTTTTGGGAAGTATCATATTGCACTTTCTCCTGTGAACATCTGGTTACAGCTTGAATGCCAGCCTAGAGGTACCACGGTTTTCACCCATTACATTCATTCCTAAAGTCCTGTTACACAATATAACCGACCATATGCAATAAGATTGAACTAAAACAATTTTATCTGGACAAGAATTAGTACGGTCTAAAGAATTAGAAAGCAGAAGTTAACCTTCAGGACCCCACAAGCATTTTGTCCTTCTTGTTGTGCACTTCTCTCTACCTTTGAATTCTACCCCACCCCTGCCCCTGAATTTGGATTAAACTTTTTGAGGCAGAGATTACTTCTTACTATTAATTCTAACAATGTCAACTATCAAAATAAAAATCTTAATCTGGATTATAATCTTTATACTCAACTGTAACAGTAAGAAGTAATATATGTTTTAAAAACAAACACTATGGGTGACACTGTTTTCTGTGCTTCCATTTATCCCCCTGTAAATTTGGTAAACAGAAAGGAATGTTACTAATAACCTTTCCAAAACAAACTTTGATATTCTTATAGGAAACATGATATTAAATCTAAAATTTGCCATTAAAATGAAAAATCCTAGAAAATACTGAAGTAAAATTAATAAGGAAACCTTCAGTTCTCTCACACAAAAAATATTTTAAATAATAAGCTACTCATGGAAACATAAAATATATTTAAAATACGATGTTCCTGATTTCTCTCGACAGTATTGTTCACTATTCAACTGAGACACTTTTAGACAAAAGTGAGAGAAGAACCTTATAATTGCAGATTATAATTCCAGATTTCTTAAGACAAGAGAAAACTATTTTCCAACTTCTGGGAAAAGGATGTTACATGTTACTTTCCACCTCTTCCCCCTCCTGTCCCTCCCACTTCCTCCCAACCTCCCCATCCCATCCCCACACTCACACAAAAGCAACTTCTAACTCCTATAGAGAAAGGCATACATTCTATCATTTTCAAGAATGTTGGGGCGGCGGGGGTGTGGGAAGTGACATTCCTGTAGTTTAAATAGCAACTAAAATATACCTTTGGCTATTTAGATTAGAAGCTATCTTGTATCTTTCTAGCTCCAACCCTGAGACACAGAGAAAACCCCTGTGTTATCAAGGGAGATTTGGGGAATATTCAAAATTCACATTTATCTATAATCTTCTCACATGAGCTGTCACAGAAGACAGTTTGATGGTTTGAACCTTTCATAATCCTTCTCAAATCTAGATGTAATGTGACTTGTGCAACAGCATCATATCCAAGAACTTGTGTCAAACATACCAAGCAGGATGCTAAGATGAAGACAGAATTGAACAAAGCTGTGTTTTTTCTGTATTTGAAAATCTCTATTAACTTCTGACACATACTCCTTCCTGCAAACCACCCTATAAACCCCAGTACTTCATATCTGCAAATGTCATGTCACATACAGTGGTAGTATTACCTGCTATTAAAAAATCATGAAAATTAGGATACTAGGTTGCCATTACAGACATTTCATTATGTCCTCCAAAGATTCTATATAAGAAAAGCTATTTTTGGTAGGTTTATTTATTAAAACAACACATAGGTTTGTGATTTTTTTTTTCACAAAAATGTACTTGTAAATATAGGGTGTTTTAGTTATTTTTATGATATATTTGAAATGTTGGCAGATCAGAATTGAAATAAAGACAGACCTTAAAGATTGTGTGATTCTCAGTGTAAAATAAACTTAAAACCAGATATCACTTTAGTGTCTTTAACTGAAAAACAAACAGGATGCTTAATGGAACATGGAAAAATGAAAATTTCAAGTCTTCCATCATGGGGTTTTCTTCATCCTTTCAACAACCACACTTTGTGTAGATATTATAGTGTAATTTAGTGGGACAATAAATAAGTGAGAGAAAAACCCAGTAGATGGAATTGCTCCCTTTAGTATGTTGTGAATATATTGATACCCTTGAGATTCATAGGCCTTCTCATTCCCCTCAAATTTTACATTTATGTATTTTTATGCTAATAAACTTAGCCTGTATCTACTGAAGAAAACCATGATACAGAAAGGTACTTCACAGTAGAAAGAACTAGTTTGAAGACAAACAAGTCTTACCTCTTACTGGTAGTTATAAAAATTTAGCTGAGAAAGACTGTGTTTCCACTACATATAGAGTGGTAGGTAAGAACTTAAAGTGACCAATGAGGCATAGCACTTGTTTTCTCTAAAAGTTTTTCTGCTTTTCTGAAAATTTCAAGAAATCCATGTTTGACAAAAGCAAACCCCAATGAAAATCCAAACATCATTATTCCTTGTTTCTTAGTTTAACAATATCATATATCACCTCTTCAGGCTGAGCTGGAGCAGAAGCATTCCTACCATCTTAAGAAAAAGAGCTATACCATTTACTCAGGAAAAAAAAATCCAGCCAGTAATTCCTACCTACATTCCCAAAACAATTTCAGCCTTCCTACAAGTGCCACAGAAAGATGAGGTACTTCAATTCAGTTTATTTGTATGCAATTTTTCTTTCAACTGCTTCTTATTTCAAAGAGAGAGTAAAGGGTGGTATATCAAAATTAAGCAAAAGATCTTTGTCTCTCAAAGAAATGCTACCTGATGCACAGTTAACCATTTAGAATGATCACCATCAAGACTGATAATCTATAGATTTACATTTAATTACTCCCTCAAACTGCTTTCTGATCCATAAGAAACCTTGGTTTATTGCATCTAATATGTCACCTAAATTAAAATATAAACTTGGAGGATACCAAGGACTCTTATCTACTGACTCCCATCTTAAAAAAATATATTTTCAAAAAGAAGTCTGACTTAAATGTAAAATGACAGCTTTTAAAATAATCTTTATAGATGAGATTTAGTGAAAATTCAAATTTTTTATTCGCATAAGATTCTAAGACTTGTAAAAAAGATCTCAAAGCACTTAAGCCACAGAGTGATATTGAATATAAAGTTTTGTCAAGAATAATTAGTGTATGAAAACAGAGGCCAGTGTCTAATTCATATATATATTTAAATATTTAATTTTTATGACTCATGTACAGAGCAGACTCAACAAAAAGCAAAATATTAATAGAAATATTAATATTTAATCTATCAGATTAATAATCAGCTCTGAAATGAAGAAAATGATGTACTTTAAGAACCCTGCTGAAACACTGCTTTGCAGGGAAAAAGCCAGTAGTTTCAGAACTGTGTCACAGACTGTTACTGATACCAGCTCTACACTTTTAATGTGTATTATTAACAATATGTAATTTTAGGCTAGTTAATATCTTGTGAAATCATAGTTTCATAATTTTTCAGAATGTTAAAAACCAGAAAAGAGCGTGACCCCCAAGAGCTGCCATCCTTTTACAGAGGACATTATCATGAGTAATAAGCACACTGTGGCTTTGATGAGTGTGAGCCTCAGGTCTTCCACCACCCATGGTTCATTGAGTTGAGTACTGGGCTGTGGGGCAATTTGGGTTTTTCCTTGCCACAGCATAACAGATAAAGACTTTAGGGAATCCCTGAGAACACAGCAGCTCAGTCAATATGCTATTTCTCATATGCAGGGAGGGAGTCACTTCCAGGCAGAAACCCTAATGGGACTCAGTGTCCTGTTTAAGACAATAAAATGCTGTTTGACACAACATCTTTTGTTTCTTATTTCTAAAAGACAAAATGTTTATCCTCAGGAATTTGGTTTGACGTTCAAAAGTATACAAACAATGAATTTACTAATTTTGGAGTAGCTAAAAATAAAATAATTCCGTATTATCATATTAAATGAAAAGCTATCCAGACACAGTTTTCAAATTCATAACCTGGAGGTGGGAACATACATAGTAATGCCTTGACTTTGACACACATTTAGCAAGCTCAGCTCTCTTTGACTCATGTCCATATATTCTAAAATTAGAAACTGATTATTTCAATGGTTCCAAAAATCAAACTCTTATACTAGCAAGTGATTTTTTAAATTGTAGTTTAATTAAAAAAAAAAAAATTCCTGCATTTTTAATTAAGCAAGGATATGGTTGCATTTTGTGGGATAGAGATCTGGATTATTTTAAATACCCACTTTTTAACCAAGATTTTTCATTCAAGCACGTGAATTTCATTAGTTCAGGATTCAGATACAAAAGAAATTGTAGTGAAAGGGAAAAATGAGAGAACTCCACCTCACACAACTGAGTAAAAAGAAGGTACTAATTTAAAAACCAAACCCATTCTTTTTCATTTTCCCCACCCTGTCTCAGTATGTTGTTCTGTGTTCAGCAGTGTGAGTGGTTGGAAAGACATGACCATGGTGTGTCAGGCTGAGGATAAGAAATCATTGGCTCCTTCAGTAGTAACACAAACTTATATCTCCTTAAAGAGAAAGAATTAAATGTCAGAGATCTAAACATTGATTTGAACAATGTAAGCAATTGCTAGAGAAAAAGAGAAAAAGAAGGGGAAAAGAAAAGGGGAACAGAAATAATACCTGATATTTAATAATTTTAAAAATTTTAAAATTATTAAATGTTTAAACATCTTATGATTATAAAACAAAATTCATTCAAATATCTCAATGTGAAGTCTTGGTTCTGCAGACTGCAGCCTTAAAAAAATTCAGTTTACTAATTACTAGTACAATTTTCAAAGATATTTAAGTAGCCCATTTGAGAACTCTGACAGAAGTTTTCATTGCTGCCATTAGAAAGGAAAGAACATTTTAAAACATCAAAAATATTTTACAGAATAAAAATAAAATAAGGTATAGAGGGTGCTTTGCTCCTACAATCATGGCAATTTTTCATATACTTTTTGAAAACATTTTTCTCAACAGAAATCTTTCAGAAACAGCAACTACTTTGTAGTGCTTCTGCAAATTATGTAAGATTGGCACAATTTTCAAATTAGTCAGATTCTCTACTTTTAAAAAATATATAGAACATCACTATCCCACCTAATTATTTTCATAACCTAATCATGCTTTCCCCTAAATCTTTCCTGAGATTTTAGGTTTCCACTGTACTCACTATCTTTTAGGCACTTCAAATTAGAATTCTACTTAATATTCAGTCAGAATAGATTCATGACGACTGGAAAATAAAAGACTATTTGCTATGGAAGATTTTAATTATCCTTAATTCCTTGTAGCAAGGTACTTCTTATCCTGTTAGCAAATCCATAAGATCATTCTGTAGTTAATGTGATCAGTAATATCATGTTACTTTGGCTTGAGTTTTTGTTTGTTCCTGCCTGACTGTGATGAGAACATAGGTTCTTTTTTTACCAAAAACTTAGTCCAGAAATCTGCACATGATCCTTTTTTTAATAAGATGTGAATGTCACAATAAAAGGGCTTAATGATGACACAGTAGAAATGAAGTCTGATTACATTAAAACAGGTGTCTGATGTGTTGCAAAGTGAAAGATATCATTAGGACTAGAGAAAAAGGAGAGGAGGAGTCACGTGGGTCCTTAAGAGTGATACCAGTAATGTTGGTGAGAATAATAGCTGCTGACGTCCCAATGAAATTAGCTACAGCAGAGCTGGATTATGAGGCACTGAAATAGTACTCTGAGAACTCAGAACTGACCTATTAATCACACACAGAGCTAAAAAGCCCTACTGGAAACTAAAAGCTCACCAATGAGAATATAATTCACTAGAAACTTTCTGATATTTATAGTCACAGTCTATACGCAGAAGTAGGGTATGTGAAAAAAAAAAAAAATCATGCAATAAGTATTCTGAAACTTCTGCTGAATATATTTCATCTTGATTGAGTGAAGAAAAAAAACCAACGAAGAAAATAAAGTGAGATGTTTGCTAGTTGATCATTTTTCATAAAACATTTTCTCAAGAGTCTACTACCCTTAAAAAATTAAGGAGAGAAAACTCTTTATTAGGTTCCAGCAGCAGTCATGTTTTCCATCCTGTATGTTATGGGTATCAGTGTCCTATAATGCTTGCAGCAAGATGTGCAGCAAGAACTATATAGAAAAAACATATCAGAGGTATTAATGTAGTCTCATGATGAAAAGATATAAATATTCAATAGGAACTAAAAGTAACTGACAACATAATCATAAAAGTACTGCAAAGAATAGTGAAATGTGAAATATAATGCAAATAAGCACCAAATGAACCAAGTAATATTGAAGAAATAAAAGATTCTTAAATATGACTCAAATTACACACTTGAAAGGTTATCTGGAAGTTATTGAACAAACACCTTATAAAAATCATCTTTTAAAACATCTATCCTTTCTCTCTGGTGAGAAAAAGGAAAAACAATGTAACGTATTGCCAAATACTCAAGCTAAATCAAATTAAAAACTATTTCTATAATTGAATAAGATAGAAAAACATAGTATGCTTGTGACTGTATTTCAGATATTACATTACAATAGAATTTGCACAAAGGAACTAAAGTGATATAAAATTTCACCCAAATAATTCATGAATAATGTAAGAGAAAATTAGGCTGTCAGTAAAAGATACCAGTAACAGTTGAGCATGTTAACAAAAAAAAAACCCCTAATACATTTCTTTTGGTTACTTAGCTTATTAGAAAACATTAGAATTCAGGAATTAGAGAAAAGTATGCATTTTGTCTGGGCATACAATACGTACAGAAAATCTTCAGCAAAAATAATAGAATTATTAGATTTGTGATGCAGAGATAATAAGTACACTGTATACTTTATATTTAATCAATTATTATCTTGAGACTATTTTAAAGAGATATTTCATATCAGATCAGGTTGAAAATACTTGAATTAAACAGCACAGTGAAATTGAAAGCCATCATCAAAGTTATGTTCAATTATAAAAAGCAGTTGTGCTCAGCTGTGTTAGTTTTTTTGATCTAAATGAGGTGTGAGCCCTATGTATTAAAGGATTATAAAATAATCTAACAAGGAAAAGGGAAAAGAAGTTTGCAAATAATACTGCTGGAGTTAATAGATTTTTGATTTGGTTATCTAATAAAAAAACCCTTAAAAATCAATTTGGATTATTCATAAATTATTTTTAATCTGTTTTTCTCACTGGGATGAAAAACCTATTGAGATAAGAAGCTGCTGCTAGGGGCATCATAATTTATGAAACAGCTCTGCCATGAGACAATAGGATCTACATTTAATTGCTTCTGCTGTTTGCTGATTGCCCTATTCACCTTGATACAAACCCACCGCAGGAGCATTCTATTTAAAATGTAATGTCTCAGCAAAAAGAACTGCAATAAAGACCAGTAAGATTACTATGCATCCTAATATTCAGGGCATTCTACAGCTCTCTGGAATGTGAGAAAAAAAGCTCTCTGCATTCTTGCTGTTATTTTTGGTGGACGAGGATACCATCAAAACATAAACTCTCGTTTGAGCTTGGCAGACTGCTCCAGCATAGAACTACTTTTATCCAATGAACTACCTTTTTACATATTGAAATTATTAATGCAAATTAAGCCAAAACTGGTTTTGGTATTGATGGAAACCAAAGAATGGTTTTCAAAGAATGCATTGGTACAAAAGTCTTCTACTGTTATAAATTCCATTTTCTAAGGTTTAAATGATTTTTTGAACTTTTTTCCCAGATCTATTATTACACCAAGAATCTACTTCGCTCACAGTTTTGTCAATCTCTTTTTCCTTATTTTCATAACTTTAAGAAAAGGAGCTCATCACTAGCCTGTGGAAATTAATTTTTGAAAAGGTAAATGTCCTAGGTTACAATGTAAGATGTGCCCAAAAGTATGTATTCTATCACCATCTTCATAAGCTGTTAAAACCGCTGGGACAGTGCTCCCCCNGACCGTCAGGGGGTCAGGTTGTACTCTGACTCTGTCAATGAGTTTTTTTAATATACTATAGTATTTATTTTACTTTTCCTATTAAATTGTATTTTTGATTTGGAGTCTCTCAGTAGTTGGCTTTCAAACTAGTACAGCAAATAATTCATACACAAATTTTTTTATTAATAGTTAAAATAGAACGAGAACCCAAATGCATATCAAATATAACTTAAAATATACTTTAAAATTAAGTTTACACATTTTACATATTACTTACACTTACTTATATTAGCAGTTGTATCACTAAAGCAATTCTACCAGATCCCTGTTATTACAAAAATTTAGTCTTCAAAAATTACAGGTAAAAAAACACAAACAAAGAAAGCAAATGCAAAAAAATCCCCAAACAACTAACCAACAAATTAAAAAAAAAATGTATTTAAATGAATTCATTCACCAGAATGGATTTTCTAGCTGCCCTGCTGCCACAGGCTTCGCATCGTCCAAACCTTTTCACAGCTATTTTTAACGTGCAACAGTCAATTACTTTCATGCCTTTCTCCAATATGCTATTGAAAGTCTGTTCCAGTGGCCAATTAAACCCCATTGATTTCTTCTATTTTGCCAACACAGCTCTAACAGAGAAGTATTAGAAAACCCAATGGTATGTAACTAAATATGCCTAGCCATGTTGGTTAAACTTGCCCTTAAAACTTTGCAACAACAGAGGACCCACAGGTGAGGCATTTCTTTTACCATCTCAAGCACATCTTTATCAAGAGTTACTTTCCTAAAATTACAGAGATTTTTAAAAATAAGAATTCTCTTAGACTCTACCATCTCCTATCATTGCAGATACGTATTTAAAATACAAAAATTATCTGATATTTGCCACCCAATTTCACAGTGTATGAGGAATTCTGATGTTCTGTAGTTGAAAAACCATGTGCAATAACTATATATATAACTGAACATTTGCACAACATTTTTTTATTTCCCCGTCCTGAGTTCTAATGTAAAGAAAAAGAATTCAATAATATAATATATTGTTTTCTCCTGAAAAGAAAACTGCATTGATTCATAACTGAAAGTCTCACATGAAAATCCTTGACTGTAGCTACCTAAACATCAAGGCAGTCAGGTGAAGTCCCTAGTGACAGGAAAAAGGAAAACATTGCATCCATTTTTAAAAAGGGTGGAAAGAGGACTCTAGGAACTACTGACCTGTTAGCTTCCCCTCTGTTCCTGGGAAGATCACGGAGCAATCCTCCTAGAAACTGCACTAATGTTCTTGGAGGACGTGGAGGTGATTCAAGACAGCCAGCATGGCTGCACCAAGGGCAACCTGCCTGACCAGCCTGGTGGCCTCTTATGATGAAATGACTACACCAGTAAGCAAAGGAAGGGCTAGACATCTTTGCTACAGATGTCCTGGACTTCTGTAAAGTCTTTGACATGGTACCTGACAACATCCTTCTCTCTAAATTGGAGAGAGATGGATTTGACGGATGGACTACATAGCGGATGAGAAATTGGCTGGATGGTTGCATCCAGAGAGTAGTGGTAACCAGCTCAGTGCCTGGCTGGAGATCAGTAATGAGTGGTGTCCCACAGGGATCTATACTGGGACCAGGACTGTTTAGTATCTCCATCAGTTACACAGTAGGATCAAGCAAGTTTGCAGATGACTCCAAGCTGAGTGGTGACACTGATGCACCTGAAGGGTGGACTGCCAGCCAGAGGGACCTAGACAAGCCCAAGAAGTGAATTCATGCAAATTTCATGAGGTTCAACAAGGCCAGGTGCAAAGTCCCGAATCTGGGTTGGGGCAACAATCAATATCAACACAGGCTGGGCAATAAAGGGATTAAGAGCAGCCCTGCTGAGAAGAACTTGGGGGTATTGGTGGATGAGAAGCTGGACACGACTCAGCCACGGGCACTTGTATCTCAGAAACACGTCCTGGGCTGCATCCAAAGCAGCGCGGCCAGCAGGGCCAGGGAGGGGATTCTGCCCCTCTGCTCTGCTCTGGTGAGAGCCCACCTGGAGTAGAGTGTCCAGGTCTGGAGTACTCAGCACATGTCAGAAAGACACGGACCTCTTGGAGTGAGTTCAAAGCAGGGCCATGAAGACGATCAGAGGGATGGAAGAGCTTCACTACAAATAAACACGGAGAGAACTGGAGTTGTTCGTCATGAAGAAGTCTCCAGGGTGACATTATTGTGGTCTTTCGGTACTGAGACAGAGCTTATAAGAAAGATTGGGACAGACCTTTTACAAGAATTATAAGACAAGGGGTAACGGTTTTGAACTGAAAGAAGGTAGACTCAGTCTAGAGCTAAGGGAGAAATTTTTTGTAATGAGGGTAGTGAAATACTGGAACAAGTTGTCCAGAGAGGTGGTGGATGTCCTTTTCCTGGAAGCATTTAAGGTCAAGCTGGAAAGGGGTTCTGAGTAACCTGATCTAGTTGAAGATGTGCCTGCTTATTGCTGAGGGGGTTGGAGTAGATGACCTTTAAAAGTCCCCTCCAACTCAAACCATCCTTTGATTCCCAGTGATCCCCAAGAGAGTCTGAACACTAGAAAAAATGTCTTCCTTACTTTTTTAAGACATGCAAGACATGTCTTTAAGACATGTCTTCAAGACATTTGTGCTTTCTTCGAAGTATCCCTTAACAAACATTAATGATGCAAAACTCATCCAGGATGACAAAATCTCTTTTGATATCAGAAATATGACACATCTTAAAGCCTGTAGCACTCACTGGTGCTATGACAAATCTCTTTCTAAATGCATTGATGTCCTCAACTTACATTCCTGAAACCTAAAACTGAGGCATCTTGAGTATCGAGCATTTTTAGAGCACTTCAAGCACTGGTGAATAGCTAGGAAAGAAAAGTAGGGTTTTATGAAATTTAGGAATGCTTCTAATAATCTCATTCTGTGTTTTCTGTAACTGACAGTTAAAATACTGAGCACATTTTTGATAACAAAAATATTACCTCATTGTTGTTCCGAGAGGCTTTCCCAATCCTGTCTCTTACCTACACTATTAATAATGTGGAAGTGTAACAGAGCTGGACTAGCCTGCCATTCTGTAAGGACATTCTTCTTCAAGAGTTCAGAGGCAGCTAAAGCACTTAAGATCTGTATGAGGGATTCTTGAAAATATTCATAATACAATGTTAAAAGAGTAACATCTGTGGCTATCAGAGATATGGACTAATCATTATTGCAGACCGCATTCTGTCTGTGTTTCTGTCCTGAGCATATCTACATGGATAATGCTTGGACTCTACTTTCTCACCCACGTGTAATAACAGACTTCACTGGCATCGCTGTCACAGTACACCTGAATTGCAAGAGTAAGCTGTTGCATGAACAATGTGAAGCTTAGACATCTCCCTCTCCAGTGACACACCAGCACAAGCTCAGTTTGTGAGTACAGGAGGCAGGAAGCACTGAGCTGACAAATAACTCTACAAGGGCTTTGCTTGGCCACTGCCAGAACACAGAAGTCATTTCCGTCAGGATAGCACAAACTGAAGGACTAACCAACACTGTTTTATAAAAGATCTTAAGTTTTAAAATTCAATCATCTAAAGTTTGGTTGAAATCAGATGACAGGTTCCAAAGCTTTAAAAGGGAGGAAACAGATACATATGATCATGTAGGCCTCATTTCTTTAAGAAACCGGGAAAAAAAAACCCCATATATAAATATTTATAGATATGTATGAGAGTTTCAAAGCACTTCTTCCTGCCCAGGATTCTGTATCTGTTCACTTGATTAAAATCCAGTAAAATACCTGTAAATATATGGAAATTAAATGACATTTCAGGAAAGCAGTGAACTTAAACTCACAGTCACAAGTATGCTTGCATATTTTACATTTTCCAAGTATCAAAATCTTTTTTAAAAGTACTACATAAGGAGATAAGCATTTTCAGGCTTTTTTTTTTGGTTGGTTCGTTGGTATTGGGGAGAAGGCAGAAATGAAACATTTCAGTGCAAAATGCAAAGAGAAAGATTGAAAATATGCAGATATGTTTGTTTTCACCAGTGATTTTATTATTTTGTTATTCTTAATACAGATGCCACCACCTGTATGATCAGATCTTTTCTATATACAACTTCTAAAGGCAGATTCTGATACATTGTACTGTATTCTGTTTCAGGAAGTAGTTTCATTTTGTCTCTCAGAATTTGTTTTTGTTAATATATTGTATAACAAATGAAACAATGGCCTGAGCATCTGATCTTCTAGTAGGATTGCATGAAGCAGTGGTTCAAAAATGTTCATTATGCAAAAAACCTCTTAAAACTTTTATTCATAGTCACTTTGCAGGGGATAAGCAATGCTCTAAATCATCTTCTCTAAAATCCTTCTACTTCATGGAACAAACAAGTGAGCCTCTAGCTGGTACAATCCCTGCCTTATTATGACTTAATCTTTGATTCCTGCCTGGTTGCCATAAATAGGCAGATATTAGCTCAGCTGCAGCTCAGCATGCATACCTTTTTGTGACTGTGGCATTCCCAGTGGCAGTTACTTCACCACAAGCCACATCTCCTTGCAAAATGAAATCCTACAGAAAGAATTATGATTAGGCTATGGGGATTATACAGCATACAGAGATTCCACTCTTGCTAAAGATACCGTATAGCATATAGTTCACCAATATGTGCTTCAATGGTTTAAGCATAACAGCATTTAAAACTTGAAAATACTTATTATGCATATAACCAACACAGCACCTTAACTGTATTTTCATCCAGATATACTGTCTAATATCGCAAACTAAACCCCCATTAAAAATCTGCCTAATACTGGAAAGAATAACTTCAGTATTTGTGGGCTGGATATGCAAAATACTGTCGAATTAGGAAAGGGAATTCAAAACCAAAAACACAGAAGTACCTTCCTTGTCTGGGCAGTTTCTAGATTATTATACCCTCACAGAACAGGTCACTCTACCAAATATTCCATGAGAAAGACCACTTTCTATGCCAGTTATTCAAACAAATTGACAATTCTCTGGGGGAACTGCACAGTGTCTGCTGTACTTTTACCTTGAAGAGCATTCCCAAGACATTTAAGGTGAAAAGTCCAAACAGTAACAAAGAAAGAAGAGGTTGATTTGTAACTTTCCTTAAATCTCCAAGATTTCAGTGTTAAAGACAAGAAAACTACACCCTCTCAGCATTTGAGACAAGTAGTAAGAAATGTGGAAGGGCTGAAGGTATTTCAAAAAATAAGTGGATGTAGGGCTGGGTATGTCTCAGCCTGTACATGAAAATATGCTTTTCTGTATGACACTACCCTAACATTCAAGGAATTTATCTCCCACTTTTCTCTAAGGTGTAAATTTCTTCATACCTCAAAACTCTAAGTAGCTAATGGAGAAAATGAGAATTTTTATTTCACCTCATCTGTTTGGTTTACAACCTCTTTGGAAACAAGAAGATAAAACACTACAAAGATGACATGATGTACGTCAGACGAAAAACTGTCATATAGTAATATATACAGAAGCCAAATATAGCAAATGAAATTGTGTGTCTAATTTCGAATGTCTGTAAAGGTTCAGACTCACTGTTTACAAATCAAAATATTGAGGAAAGGCAAAACACAAGCCAAATAGCAGTTATAGGCCATGTTTGTTGGGACAGTTATGCCATGAGACATATTCCATGAAATGATACTTTATAATGGACAGGAAAAAAAAGTGAGTGACAGATTTCAAGACAGTTGCTGGGAACTTTTGGATCCTCCATAAGTTGAAGAACATTGAATAAAATACCTCTGTCTGAGTTTAAGAATTAAATAAAGTATCTGAAGTTGGAAGACTAAGTTATTATTTAGATGCCTAGATATAAATAAGTTGATGAAAGTTGCAATCAAATGCAAAGCTCAATATATTTACTTCTTACACCAGTACTATTTTATTAAACAAATCTGCTATTGGAGGATGGTATGATGTGTACATTGCTATTTCACTAAATAAAGCCTATTAAAATTGCATTTTTTGTCCTTAATATGTACATTTTAGTTTAGTTGAGCATTGATTTCTAGACATTTCTGAATGTATCTAAATACTGAATGAGATACTGTTCTTGTGTCTGAAGTTCTGAGAGTGGGTATGGATGACATGTCTCACTCCTTTTTTGATTATTACACTTACTCAGTTAAAGACAAATTATCCCAAGAAGTAACAGTCAAAGATGACATTCTTAAATTCACAGACCTTGAAAACAAAATTTCAAAAATGGCCTAAGACGCAAAAAATCTTAGACCGAGAATGGATTGAGAGCAGCTTTGGGAAAAGAAACTTAGGGGTATTTGTGAAGGAAAAGCTCAGTGTGACTCAGCCATGTGCACTCACAGCCCAGAAAGTCAGTGGTATCCTGAGCTGCATCCAAAGCAGCGCGGCCAGCAGGGCCAGGGAGGGGATTCTGCCCCTCTGCTCTGCNTGCTCTGCTCTGCTCTGCTCTGCTCTGCTCTGCTCTGCTCTGGTGAGACCCCACCTGCAGTGCTGCATCCAGTTTTGGGGTTCTGAACATCAGAAGGACATGGACCTGTTGGAGAGGGTCTAGAGCAGGGCCACAAAAATGATTAGATGGATAGAACACCTTTCCCATGAAAGGCTGAGAGAGTTGGGGCTGTACACTATGGAGAAAAGGAGGCTCTGGGGAGATCTTATAGCACCTTCCAGTACCTGAAGGGGACCTACAGGAAAGCCAGAGAGTGACTTTTTACAAAGACATAGACGAGGAGGAATGGCTTTAAACTGAAAAGGAAGAGGTTTAGGTTAGATAACAGGCAGAGTTTCTTACTGTGGGAGAGGTGAGGTATGGGAACAGGTTGCCCAGAGAGATTGTGGACTCCCCCTCCCTAGAGGAGTTCAAGACAAAACTGGATGGAGCTCTGAATAACAGTAACCTGTTAGTGCAAAGTTACCCGCCCATGGCACAAATGTTGGACCTAGATGAATCTTTAAGTTCCTTATCAATATGATTTTTTATTGGTCAATATTCAGTAAAAATAAAAATCAGCAACTGAAGTCCAGATCCACCAAAATAAATTTTCTCCTTAAAATAGCAGTCAAAAACGCAGTCAAAAACACAGTCAACCTGCTATTTTTAATATATCTCAAGTATTTAATTGTACATTAAATGAAAAGAACACTGCAATCAATCATTTGATAACTAAAATCTAGTCACTTCCCTGAAGGCATTCTGTGTTCCCTGAAGGCATTACTTGCCTATAAAGAATATAGTTGGATACTGTAGAGAGGTAGGCTGTTGCAGATTCAAAGGCAAACAAAATCAACTTTTGAAACATTTCTTCCCAGTAAACCATGGGCATATATCACTGGGGTCTATAAGCCTCTAAGCTTGGTGCTTCTACTATTACCAGGAAGGCTATTTCACCATGAGGGGCTTGTCCCATTCTGAATTTCCAAGGTGTATAAAAAATGAGCTGTGCCTTTCTTTTTCTGGTTTAAAGGAAGCTAAACTGAAAAACTCTTCCTTGTTTGTGAGTAACAGAGGGTATACTGACATCAACAAAAAAGAAATTGCTCTTGCAAAAACTGACGGTGTAACAACTTGACCTTTAAAATCTATTCAAATAAATTTGTAAAGAAAAACAAATTCATTAATAATGTGAATAAGACAGATGAAAGGAATGGAATATAAAATGTTCTGACATAATATGGAATTCCTTTTTTTTTTCTTAAAATGTTCTAAAGATCATGTTATTGTTCAACTAGGCATAGAGCTGACCTTAGAATTTCACCACATAACTGTTGTGCCAAGCCCAACAACAGCTTGCAAAGGACACACAAATGTTAGAGTTACACCTATGTGATAATTAATATGATTTAAACCTCAGCTACTGACATTAAAAATGTACCCATGTGTCACATCAAACATTTGGTAGTGACTATAGCTAAGAATTTGGTCAGTGTTATACAAAAATCATTACATAAGGAGCTAGATTTCATTGCAGATGGAAAGAGTTAAAGTCGTCTCTTTTCACCTCCGTAAGAATTATCTGTTTTCATGAAGGGAACCAGACATTATCTGTCATAACAAAGTAAACCAATTAAAAGGAAACAATATGAAATAATGCAATCTAAACTAATTGCTTCAGACAACTTAAAATACGAAGCCATGACACTTCAGAAAAAAATTAAATCTTCCACATTTTTTGCAATGTTACTGAATAAAGTCATTCAGTAAAATTAAAATTTGTGACATAAGTAGACTAGAGATCATCTTTTTTAGAGATTAACTAAGCCAAATAGAACTAAAAGAAACAGATTCCTTCACATAACTGAATTTGAGACTTGGGTATACTCAATTTCAGTATAGGTTTCCAGAGGCTGAATATCTTTAATATCCAGGGAATTGTTTTATTCAGTTCACAACAGCAGAAGAGTTACTGCCTAAATAAGGCAAAATACAAATTTATATACCATTTTTCACTACACGTTTTTAAAAGGAGTAATTAATTCTCAAGGTAATCTAGGAATATCAATTTAGCTAGTTGTAAAATTAGAGAAATAAATGCCCTTTCTTTCTGTTAATATTTTACATGCTTCATAGTATAAATGGATCAGACACATAAAAACAGTTTCTTAAGAAAAAATATTCATTCCTTTTTCAGATGCTGTGCTTGATTCTATCCACTCCTTTGAAGTCTTTTATTTTGTGCCCTCCATTTTGCTAATTCCATGGAGTGAGTCACAGAGGGAAAATTATTCTGTTATTAACATCTAATGACAAGTAGCTTTTAGTGGAAATATTCTTGTATTTTGTAATGGTTAAAATAACAATTATCTTAAATCATTCTGCTATGATCAAAGAGTTAAGTGAGTCACAAAAATTATCTAGCATCATGTACTCAGTTTAGGTTTCAGTAGGCAATACTGAATTAATACCAGAATGAAAATTGCCATTTAGTATAGTGTATCAGTGAAACCTAACTAATTGTATTTTAATGAGATGAAAGTATAATAAGATGTAAATTATAATTGTTGACCAACCTTCATTTTTTGTCAGCTTTCAACATTTTTTGTTGTTCTCTTCCCCTCTCTCTACTTTTTTCCCTGCTCACAGATATAGTGTTGAAAATATTAAACAAAATAGTCAATCTTCACTTACAGACCTTGGCAATTCTTTGGCTGTCTACGAATGCCAAATGCATTAATTTCAAGTAAACCTGCTAATTTACCATTTTATTTAACACTATAATTTCTTTTTTCACTAGGAGCCAAATCCTCAAATGAACTGCTCTGTGAATGAAAGATCATACTGACTCAACTCAGGCTGGAATATTTAGAAACAATATAAGCACCCACTAACCTACTTACAAAATACTCTATAAATGAAACAGCATAAATAATACGTTATCAATCATATTTAATGTAATAATAATTTAAATGGGTTTGAGAGGGTTTTTTAAATTATTAAATTATATTTAGGAGGTAGTGGTGCAGGGTAATTTTTGCTGTGTGAAATTGCAGTATGGATTAACTCTTCCCAAAGAAAAGGCAACTCTTTGTCAGCAGATAAGAGTGAAAATACTGTAGAAGAACACTTTACATGAACACTTAACAAGTGTTTTATGAGTAGAAGAAGCTTCAGTTTAGTTTCTACAATTGTGACTTGATTTTCCCAGAAGATATAAATCAGGACTATATCTAGTGATAGCAAGACTTTCTGCAAGTTTATAGGATGCTTCAAAAAATGACTTCAACTTAGCCTGAAAATGACTGGTTAAAATATGCTCCCTGCTTATAATGAGACATAGTGTTTCAAAGTGTTTTCAATCCAAATTAACAAAAACAGTAATGCATCAAAAGGATTGAGGTAGAAAATAACAGCTTCATTTGTAGATTATATGATGAGGTCAGAATACCAGGAGACAGGACTTGGCAAAATCCACATTTCAAATATAAATAAGTTTAGTTTGAGTCGGCTGTAGTAATATAAATATGAGTATAATAGTAATCTAAAAACACAGGTTATGTGATCTCATTATTCTGAAAAAATAGATTAAAATCCCAAAGCATACTCATCTATCTAGGACATCCAAACTGAGAAATTAGAGTTTATATTAGCTCATATGGTTAAGTTATCTTGCCCAAGCAGAAATTTTGCATGCAGAAGTGCCATAACTATTGTATGGAAGACTATAGAGCACTTCTGTGGTAAGGGGTGTAATTTACATACACAAATATAGATACATATCTAACCTACCCATCAGGGATGCTGGCAGGCTTAGCTAAGTAGGGTATCTGGAGTACTTTCAACTTTTCACATGCAAACATTACAGTAAGTCAAACTGCTAGTCTAAAAAATAAACAAATGAACCCTTGACCTGTTTCCAAACACCAGAAATTATTTCATCTCTTATCTGATAAGAGATGCATGCTGAATGCTGGTTAGATGCTACTGGGCAAATCAGGTGTTAAAAATACAAAGGAAAAGCCTTGAGATACCTTAAAATTAAACTCTTTGTTTCAGTCAGTATCTTGCTACATCTTATTACATTTATTCTAACATGAGAAATAAACTTCAGCAATGCCTGGAGAAAAGTTACACTTGTCATGAATCATAAGAAAACAGGGATTTAGGTGACCTTTTATATTTAGCAGTACTATGAAAAACTACTGTTCAGAGACCAAAACTCTTTGCTCTTAAAAAGATTGCTTCTTAGTTTAAGAAACCTTTTTTTTCCCAAATTCAGGTCCAAATCCAGATTTACAAAGGATAAATTGAGATGTTCCTCTAGTGTTTTCATGTTAAATATAAAATATATGAAAATTAATTAAATACTGTATTAAAATGCAGTTAGGAAAGAAGACTTTTTTTTCTTCCCTGACTATAAAATATAAATAATAAAATTCTTCTAGAAAAAGCAGATGAATAAATATTGCATGAAACATTTCAGTTAGAAGTGAAGAGTTATGCCATGAGAAGGTCACAGCACTGGTCAGATTCAGTTCCCCATGATAACTTCATGAGCTGAAGTGAGTCATCATGTTCTAAGAAGACAATGAAAAGTCAATTTCAGGAATTAGCATAATATCTTCATTTTCCATCAGTTTTCTTTACAGTTACACATTCCGCTTTCATAAACTGGAATAACATGAATAATAATGGAAAGCCAAACCAATTTTGGCTGGCTGAAAATCATGTAGAGTTCCATAAGAGGCAAAAAAAAAGAAAATTTAGCATCATTAATTTAGAATACTGGCAAAACCAGAAGATTGAAGTTTATTAACAATTGCATTAACCCAGGGATTTTCTAATCACAGAATCATTTGAGTTGGAAAAGACCTTGAAGATCATAAAGTCCAACCTTAGACTGACCACGCTGTCAACCAGACCACAGAGCTAAGTGTCATGTCCAGTCATTTCTTGAACACTTCCCGAGATGGTGACTTCACCACTTCCCTGGGCAGCCCATTCTAAAGCTTATCAACATGTTCAGTGAAGATATTCTTCCTGATGTCCAGCTTGAACCCCCTGAGGCCATGTCCTCTTGTCCTGTCACATGTTTCCCGGGAGAAGAGGCCAACTCCCACCTGG
>VYXC01010452.1:136610-152318 GCA_013397175.1 Platysteira castanea | reverse complement strand
ATATCTTTAATAAATGATTACTGAATTGCCATATGAATGAGCATTTTTTCAGATCACTTGAAAGTATATAAATAAATAAGTTCCAGGACAAACAAAACGTAGGAGAAATATATGCCTTCGTTATTTTCTTCAAGTCAGGCTAAGAAAGAAATGTGAACTGTTTCTTTGATACAGGAGGAAAATACATCACCTTGCTCAAAATACTTATGTAAGAAAACATGACCATAACAATACAATTTCAATGACTTGCCTATTTTGTAAATATGAAGAAGTACTAAACTCATACTACTTCATCGCTACTATCTCTGTAAGATTTTCATTTTTCTCATAGCTCTGTTAGTCTTCATCTGACATTTATTTAGGTAAAACCATAGTATCTGGTAGTTGTCACAGTATTTTGCAAACAAGCATTTTCAGTTTAACAGTCTATAATGTGTATTGATTACTCACCATATCCATGAATGCCTCCTAAAGGGAAAATTATTCACATGCATCATGTTCACAGGTCTTCCAACATTAGTGTTTTCCTTGTCAGACTGATTTATCTGTTATGGTATTCATAGATGCATGCCAGAACAACTGCATGAGCAGTCAACAGCAGGGATTATTGCAAGAATTACTGTAATCCACAAAAATAAAAATTCCCAGGATCCAGTGAAAGACTTCTGACAGGGTTTTCTAGGTACAGGTCCATCCATTTATGCATCACTTGCTATTTTAAAAAAAACATTAAACTAATCAGTATACAGAAAGTGTTCTGACAATGCCAACAGTTTGCCTTGATAAAAATCCAAGTGCTTTGACTGTAAATTAAAGCATCTTCATATGCAGCATTTTGGACAGTTGGAAAAGGTTAGTTAAAAGATAGTTTCTTGCCATCTGTGCCAAATCAGTGTTTAGGGAGAGATGTGTAACTTCAGATTGCTTTGCCATGTTCAGAAATGAGTACTGCTTTTTCTTCTTTCTTAGACACATATTCATCAATGATCAATTTAATGCAGTTTTCCTTTCTTATGAGCCCGGGGAACAGGAGGAGGTTTAATAGCCTTGCACAACAACCCTAAACTTCTTTCTGAATTTGATACTGTGACTTTGTTTCTTCAGCTAAGAAAGAAGGAAGGAAGTATGCTTTTTCCACTCCATAGGACAGGACTACAGTTAGATACCATCAAGGGATATGATCATGTCATGATCAAATTCATTTTTGCTGTCTAACCCCGTAATAAGGCTGCCTGCTCCCTTTAAGTGAAATGACTAAGCTATTGACTCTGACTGCAGAATCTAGTTCTGTTTTGATATTATACTGTATATAAGCCCACGTGCATCAATCTGTACCTTGCAAAACGAAAGCAAAGCTATAAGTCCCGTGTTACCTAAGCATTCCTTCTCTGCTGTCCTTTTTTCCCAATTCAGCTCCCAGACTGTAGTTATCACTCCTTACGCTCTGGCAAATATCCTCGGGAAGATTCTTAAGCCCAGGCTACAGAGACGGCATCTATTTTGAAGCAATGCAGAGTCAACAGGCTCACACTTCCCTTTCCCGGACCAGAATTTCCAGCCTGCCCTCGGGCTTCTGGTCTCCTCGCCCAGCAGCAGCAGCAGCAGCAGCCGCGGCAGCCCGGACAGTGTCGGGCTGCGTGGCACTGGTCCTGCAGCAGACTGGGCTCGGCTGCGGCGAGGGCTCTGCCTGGCAGAGGCTGTGCTGGCGTCAAGGGGGCCCTCTAGGTGGGTTCTCCCGGCACCGCGCAACCTGCCCTGCCGCTCCCACCAGCCCGGGATAGGGGGGAAGGACGGGGCACTAGCGGGAGAGCCTTCCTTAGGACGGCCCGTGCCTCACCGGTGACAGAAAGCACTGAAAATTTTGCATGGAAGTGCAAAAACCTGCAGGAAAAGAGACGCTCAGGAAGCAGAGTTCACCACGTTGATCTGTACTGAGATGTAAAAGATTTCTGGACTTTTATACTTCAGCATAGCCAGGGCATACATTGTTTGCTTGCCATTCTTCTTACATGGTTTACACTGTGCTAAGACTTCTTAAACTTCTAACGACCCCTTGCCCTTTTGGACAGGAAATCCTGCAGTATGGAAGCCAGCTGCAACTTCAATGACATTAAAACGTGTGATATGACTTTGTATTTGATTAGGGTGTGGGTGAACTTGGGAGTAACATGATAAGCTATTGCACGTCACATTTGTATAGATCCTATTTCCTTAAGATCAGTTCTGTTGCTTGTCACAACTCTAGTCTACAATACCCCGAATTAGCCCTAGTAGAGTTGATGCCACTCTGAAGAAAGAATAAAATATTAAAGTACTTGAATGTCACACTGTACTGACAGTGAAATGGCATTTATTTCTATTCACTAATAAAAAGGGAGCCTGTACTGCCACACACATTATTTTATTACTGAATATTAGCACACTACTTATTTGAAGACTTAGAGCACAGAAGTACAACCAATTACAAAACTTAAAGGGGCTCTAGCATCATTTGTGTTCTACTAGTCTTTACAGAATGTGAGGGAGGGTTTTTTTGTCATTTAAGTACAACCATGCAGATTCTGAGAGTTAGAAATAATGAGAATGAAAATTAGCATTTTTCATTAAGATGCTACAAAACAAAATAGGTAATCATTCACTAAAGATAAATATTCAGTATGACTTTAAAGGGACCAGGCAAGCTGTCATAACTGTGTTATGTTCATGTTTTATGTAAAAAGCACCCCTATTCCACACGTCCCAATTAGTTTGGGAATTTACACCAGAGACATTTGAAGAGAATATAAACAAAACTCTGAAAGCTGCAACATCATATGATTAACCTAAATATGGAAAAAATCACATCTATTTCAGTTGTCTACTGCTTTCTCTAAGCTATATAAACTTATTATGAAATATTAACTGCACCAAATGCTACAGAAATCTGCACCATCATGACTATTTCATATTACACTTATCCCACTGCATACTTGCCCAGTCACTCACAGGCACTGACATTTTCAACACTAGACTTACATAATGACTTGTACTATCTTGAGAAATAGCTTCTCAGCTCTGACCTGTCACTTACCACATTTGAAATCTGTGAATGAGTCTATTCTGCATATGTGTTACAATTTCTCTGTTTTTTAGTGTTAAGTTCAGCACAAAGCCTAGCACCCATTGACTCAGCTAATTTCATTCGGAAGCAGAGTTGCAGAAGGAGTGTGGGCGTATACAAAGTTACTATACAGTATTCCAAACCCGTTAAAGAACTCACCAGCAAACTGGAATGCACAATATATGAGCTTTCCAGAGTAGGGATAAATTAAAACTAGAGACTTTAACCAGTAAAATAGGTTGACGTGTGAAATTCTTCCTGTTCAAGCCCACAATAACATGCCAACCACTTTGCATTAAACATTAAAAAACAACAACAACAACAACAACAAACCACAAAAGAAAAAAGCGGCAATTGGAAGCAGATTTTCATTTGATTGCTTGGTTACCAGAACAGTGCTCTGACCAGTAGAATTTAGGTTGCACGACAGTGCAGTCCATCTTTCCCATTTGTGCAGAACCTAGACTAGACATAAAGAAGTCAGAGAGTGGAAGACAGAGACAACCAGAAGTCTAAAAGCGATTATGACTCTTCTCTGAGTTGGAGAAACCCTAGACTCCAGTCCTTATACAAAGTCTTCTTGAGTATTTTCCACTAAAATTAATTGGGACAAAATATGTTTGTAGGAGGAACCAGATTTCTGGAAGCACTTCTCATTTCCAATAGGTGCATTGGACTACAGAATGAGGATCTATCCTCCTTCTCTCTGTTAATAGTCTTGAGAATCATTTCTTGTTGCCCAGCAAAACACCTAAAGAGGGAGGAGTAAAGAAAATGTCCTATAAACCTTGTTTTTAATCAGCGTCTTAACACTGCAAAATTGCAAACACCTTTCCATTCTGTTCTTTTGGGGAAGGAGAACCACAGAGAGGATTATTTGCCTCTCCATTTCCAAGTAGTCTTCCTCCCACAGCTTTTCAATTACTAGCCATATCAGAAAATTCACTTAAAAATTGACTAAGGTCTGTGTTAAACTTAAGTCCTCTAGAGTATTTTCTTTGCTCCTCTCATAGATGCAAATGCAGTAGCAGACACCAGAGGAAGAGTTTACCTTGTGACATTTCTGGCCATTAGCCTGTATAGAATGGTTTGGGTTGGAAGGCACTTTTAAAGGTCATTTAGTCCAAACCTCTTGCAATGACAGGGACATCTGCAACTAGACCAGGTTTTTTAGAGCCCTGACCAACCTGACCTTGAATGTTTCCAGGGATGGGTCATCTACCAGCTCTCTGGAGAATCTATTCCAGTATTTCACACTCATTGTAAAAAATTTCTTTCTTACACCTATTCTGAATTAACTCTCCTTTATTTTAAAACCTTGTATCTCTTGTCCTATCACTGACCTTTCTAAATGATGATAGTGCTAAGAGAGATAAGAACTGTTGTTCTACCAACATTAGACTTTTAATATAAAACTCAACAAAAACAGTGAAAATATATAATACAGACATACAAGCAATGAGAAGAAAACTGCTCCAGGGACATACAGAACTAACATTTTTATGCTTAGATTGAAGGCAGATTTTCCAAAGATAATTTACTGCATCTTTTGATTTTTACAAAAGGGCAGCAAGCAAAAGTAATTGGATCAAGTATTTTGTTTAAAATACAGTAGTACTCGGGGCAATACATGTATATCTGGAAAGGTAAAGCTAATGCTTAAAGCAATGCTGAAAAGTCATCTCCTAATATGAGTACACAGAAATTTCATCAGTGTCATTGTTAAATAGTAATAATGACCAATGACAGATTTTTTGAGACTATGCAAGATGAGCTGGTGACTTAAACCAGTAGATTCTGGACAAGTATCAATAAAAAAACCTCATCAAACTTTTTAATTGCATAAAAAGTTTCAAAATGGCCTCCAAGTAATGAATGTTTATGGAGCCTGAATTATGCTACCACTAACAAGGAGAGTTTCTGGAGATCAATTCCAGTGCATGCAAAGAAATATGTTGCTAACATAAATGACCAGTGCAGAAGGTAATTTCAAGCTTTGGGAAAAAGGCTGAAATAAAAATTCTTACTAAAAAAAAAATAGCATTTTCTCATGTATTATTAAGGAAAAAAAAAAGTAAAGAGATTATTGAAAACAGAAGGAAAGAACTGAAAAAAAATTAGCAGTCATTTCACTAACATGTATTCATCTGCAATATTATGGAAATATAACTCATAGGTGTGATAATTTTCCATATTTAGGATTAATTTCTATATTTTGAGTGTTTGGATGCCATCATTATTTATAAATTTTCAATGAAAACCACATAGATTAAAATATCAGCATGGTTAATGAAATTGTAAGAAATGTATCCCACTGCACAGCTTGAAGGAAATCATCCAAATGATAGGTCTTTAGTAATACAAATTTTTAGGTCCCCACAAGTAATCTTCAGTAATAGTAGCATAGAAAGTAAAGGCACAAATTCATCTCATCAGAATCTTCATCAGAGTGAGCAGATAAACCCAGTAAGCTCCTTAGCACATCTCAGACTTCTTTGCTCACCAGTAAGTGTTATATGAGTGTATGTCAAGACAAGAAACTTAGGGGTTTGTTCCATGTGCTTTTTCTGCCATCTACTCTGTGAGGAAATTAGCTCTGTATTGGAACCCCTTCTGGAGAAGGGAAACTAGAACTTCAGAAAGAAAAACCTGTGCAAATTAGAAGCGCTTGCTACGAGCGCTCCAGATAACAGTAGTTTGTCTCTATTCCTCCTATACGGTCTTGTTACATCCCTTCAGACCTTCCACCCTCAGATATTTTCATGACAAATCATAAGACAAGCCACATGCATTTGGTGTCATGCTATAGAAACATCATCCCAGTTGGCTCTGACAGAGTCTCACGTGATTTCAGACACTTTGAACTGAAAAAGACAGAAAATTTGTTTCCTGTACCCAGAGAGGTCTAAATCAGTGCTATGCAGTGGGGAAATAACCCACACCACATAACTTGCCTTGAGGGCCTGAGAGCTTAGAGTCATAATCATCTCATTGAAGTGACTAGTAAAAGAGAAAACTTCAAAAAACATGTCATTTGCTTTTGAACAACAATCATGAATTAGGTAATGTTGCTAAGAGCTTGCGGCTATCCCTTAAGAACAAAAAGAGCTTAGTTATCAAGTATATTTTTGTGCTGAAAATGATGTGCTATTACTATAAATGTAATTTGAGCAGAACATTCTCCATCCAAGCCCCAGCCCTTTTTGAAGTCCAAAGAATCTTCAGGTCAAAAACTTTGAAAATTGAATATTTTATATGACTTCTATTAATTTCTTAGCTTGTTCTGTGTCTCTTTTCTGTTCAAATAGAGCAAGAGAGTTTTTCAGGTAATCTCATTTTAAAATGTAAAATCTCTTCAGGTGTATGAAAACTAATTATTGTTCCACATCTCACTTGGTAAACATCAATTGTTGTTATATTTTTATGGTGCCATGTATGTCTTATAACTGATATAAGAAGATTCTTAAGGTTGCATAGATTTAAACTGGCATAGAAGCAGTGGTGTGGACAATGCCAGGACATCTCAGGGAGATTAAACTTCCTTTTGATCTCATTTGAAGAGAAATATTCTTGCTGTCCTGAATACTACTGATTAGTGATACCTGAAGTAAAATAACTGTCCTTCATAGCAACATACCTCCGTAGATTAAGCACCACTGGTTTTGCTCGAAAACTCATATCTTACCTATCTATTGCATAATTTTTACCTACCTATCACATAAGACAGGGTTCAGATGCCTTCAAGATCATTCCAGAAATATAAACAGAAACTTTACATCTATGCAAATGAAATGTAAATAAGAGCTGAAGATTATTGTTCTCTCTTTTCCAACTGTACCCTTTTCCCCATCCACTGGCTGACCAATGATTCTTCTTTGCCTTAAGAAAAGCAAGAAAAGCAACTATTCCAGTTTGCTGACAGAATACAGACTTAACATATTAAAATGAGTCACAGTTTAGACTCATGTTTACCAAGTTATTTTGCCTCCTATGTCCTAGCTATCTTATTTTTGGCCAGAAGCAGAGCTTGAGCTCTCTGTAAGGAGTCATGTTACTGCTATGGAATATGGTAACACACACAGTTTGGATGTATGTCTGCTGTGCAATAGGAAGTGACCTCCAGTAACCACAAATTCTAAAATTTCACCTCAGTGAAAATATTTGGTATGCCAAGGACAGTTTGGCAGCAGTTATTCAAGAATATAAATTGTACGTTTTCACAACTGTAAAATGGAAACTATGAGAAAATGATGGCAATTTTTTTTATTTATATAGTGGTAGCAAACTGAAGTCAGATTAAATACACTTCCAGCAAACAGTCATGACCTGTTCTATAACATGGAGATTATTGTGCATTATTTTTGGTCAGCTGTATTTCAAATAGAACACTGTTCAGAGTACTTGAATCTTAAATGACAAGGTAGGGTGAAACTTTACTTGGTAATACTTTTTTTTTATTTTTTTTAACCATATCTGGTAATGTCTGTATTACATTCACTACTCAGTTGAACACTAGCTTAGTGAAGATGGCTTCTTCCTGTATTACCAAGCATCATATGTTATTCTGAACACAAGTATATTTTGTAAAAGGAATGATAAGGGCCTTAATTGAACAATTCAGTTATGATTTACAAAAAGAAATGGAGTAAAAGGACTTTTCTTGACAGTTCTTGTGTAATGTTACTCAGACTTACTTTTTTTTGACACTTTCCTATCTAGGACTAGTTTCTTTTCTTGAGTGGGGAAGGAAAAGCAGTAGAATGGGCACATTTAAAATAACAGGACGTTGGGAGTTTTTTTGCCGAAATGTCATTTCTTCTAATACATCTTATTTTTCTATCAAGTATGCTTTTCTGATGTCAAATAAACAGTTCAATCAACTAAATTTCAATTTATGATTTATAGTATGGTTTAGACATTTGAATAATCTTCTTAATAATCTCAAAAAAACTTCTTAAAGATCTAAGTTGTCGATGACCCATTAGAATCATTAATGAGCAGATTTCTGTTTTGTCTGGAGCTGTTTATTCATCAAAAACGTTGCTTGTTATTTTTGAGAAGGAAATAGACATACTGAAGTTCTTTTCCTTTTAAGAAATGAAAATGAATATTTCTGTGTGAAGATTCCTAAAGCTTCTTCAGATACCTTAATGAATTTTGCAGTATGTTATTTTCATAATAAATAACCTAGATGCTCCAGCTTTCTATCAAATTGGAACCTTTGTTATAACTTTTTTGAGAAAAAAACCAAAAATGACCCACACTACTATAATTTCTTTTTGAAATCAGAATATGAAGTTGGATATTTGAGAGGTAATGTACACTAATGAATGAAAATCTTTTTGATTTGCCCTGATTTGTCTTGGTTTTGTTGCTTTTAATTTTACTTATGAGCAAATAATTTCTGGCTGTTTGTAACTTACTCATCGATAAATATATTATATAAAAACCTTCAGGCCTTGCAAAATCAAATCATTTCAACATTGAGCTTATGTCATAAAAACGGTTAGCAACTATGAAAGTAATATAAGTAGTGTTGAGTCACTGAACTTGCCTTCCAGTTGTGGTCAGCCTGTGCTCATTGTCATCAATAGACTTTCTGTTTTCTTTCATAGTTTCAAAAAATTTTGGGACGTCAAACATGTAAGTTTTACATTCCCTCCCACTGAACCAAGATCCTGTAATCTGATTCTTCTCTATAGTGGTAGTTTCCTAACACTGAGTCATATGAAAATGTCACTAGTGCTCTCCATGAATAAAAGTACTAAGTGAAATATTCGAACTCTAGCATTTTACTTAGGAAATAATATTTACCTTCTAACAGTCTTTTTTTTCTTCTGTTACTATATCCTAATCTGCCTTAAAATTCTTTACTTATACTCATGTTTTCTATTTTAAATAGCAATTTCCCAAGTAACATCATAACAAAGATCACCTCTATGAGTCCACCTACTATTTTGTCTGGAAAATAAGATTGGAAAGAACAAATTAATTTAATAAACACTTAACAGTTTTATCCAATTTTATGTTTGGCTTGATGACTAGTAACCCTGGTCTTCAAGACTTTTTTTCTTTTTCTTTCTTAAATGAAAAAGGCAGGGTACCTCTCTAGATCACTTCTGATCTCTTAAAATACAAGTAACATGTTTAATATTATTCTGTTCCTGATTTTATAATCTTATTAACAATCCCTACTATAAGAGTGAGATTTCCTGTACCAGTTCTTTCAAAGTTCTTGAACCAAGATCATCCAGTCCCCTCAACTTAAGAGCATTACTGCCTAAGATTTGCTTCCATAAAAATTTTAGCAATTTAGACTTAAATACCTTTGTTTCTATTATCTATAATGGCTGTCCTGATGCTTAAAATAATTTTCCTTATTAACACTATGCGCCTTCTGCTTTCTGTTGATTCATTGAATATTGATAAAGAAATTGATTATATTTATCTTGTCAGACTATGCAGCCCTTACCACATTTCACAGATGGTTTTTTTGCAACACAAACATGAGAAGTTTTAAGTTTCTCGCAATATCATAATTCCTGGTACTGATTCCAGGAAATATTCACCCAACACATTTTTTTTGCCTCTGTGGAAGACCTTCCTTTTCATGTCCAGTATTATTTTCAGTTCATCAAACTGTAATTCCCCTGCACTTACCAAAGGATGTACAGATCCCAGAGAGCTAATCTGTGCAAGCTGACGCTTTGTTACTTTCTAATTGCCTTTCCCGTATCTCTCTAGAACCAGTGCAAAAACATGCAGGGGTCCACAGATCACACCTCATGCACAAATATATGATGCTGTCCACCTACATTTACACACATGTACTTATAAATAATGCTTTAGACAGGAGTCATCATGATAATTACCTTTGGTACACAAGTACTTTTTTTTCCTGTTTTCTCAGATGTGGACAAAACATGAATGTGTAATTGTGTATTCTACATCTGACAATTTCTAGCATTAAGTGACAAGTTGTATTCTAACAAAGATACATACATTTGTAACTTGAATTAGAGTGCAAGAACTAAAACTCATAATTGAAAAGACATTGAAGCCAGATTCAACTTCTTAAGTAAAAGCTGTATAAGCGTTAACACATAATTTAAATTGCCGAGTGCCCAAAGGAAAGCTAATTCAGATAACAGTTCTGTTTCCCAGCTGCATATAATAGTAAAAAACCCTGGACTTTTTATAGTATTAAGAGTTTCTCACAGTCCTAGGAACAGTATACAGAAGTTGTTCTAATACATATTGCTGAATGAAAAATGGTTTGTGCACATGTAGCTGGGATGTAGCTATGGACAAGTGCTTAATAGAATAGTATTTTATAGCTACATTGAACCACAGATGTTTAGGGTTACTAAGAAACATAGAAAAGACAAGATCTTTATCTCAAACATTATACAGTCCTAAAATTAAGTAGAAAACAGAGGGAAAATATTATTCATTACATAGAGAAGTGGACTAAAACGTTCTTAACAGAAGCAGAATAAATAAGCTGATTATAAAGTACTTAATGAGATTTATAAGACGAATATGGGCCAATATTCCCTGTATACAAAGCCATTCTTAGTTGTTTTTTTTTAATTTATTATTTAAAGGAGTACACTAAAGAGCAAACATGTGACAATCTAAGTAGCAAACCTCTCTGATTTGCAGACTGAAGTACAAATTTGCATGAGATTATAGCAGCTTTTTCTAAAGTTTGAAGTCCAAATCCTACTGCATTTACATCAGTAAAAATGCTGAATACCCCAATGCCATCCATTGTGTTAACGACTAACTGTGTGATTGTGAACAAACTGAGGAGTTCTGAAGCTTCACTGATTATTTCCTCAAATATACTTGTGAGAAATGGAAGTCTTCCCTCACAGTACACCTCAGCCTGCTAGAAGTACAATGCTCAGAAACTGCAGCTTTTAGGAAGCACACAATACATAAAACCACGCCTTCTTTTTCCTATATGCTCCCAACATTTTTAAAGAACAGACTCCTAAATTTATTATCTCTGAGGCAGGCAACAACTTTAGGTGCAAAAGACTACAGACTCGTCCCTTGTCAGTCTACTGAAATATTCTTCAGAGAAATCCCTCCATTTTGCAAACTATTTAAGTCAGATGAGATGGTGAAAAATGATGGGACCCATACACTTTAAGTCAGACATATATTTGATGTCTTTACAGGATGAGTTGAATCTAGGCCTGGTTCCCCATTATCCCTGGAGAATCATGGCAAGGCTCTGCACTATATCCTATATTTACATACTAGATTTTAGATCTAGCCATGGAAATTGAGAATTAAATTATTGCTGCAAACATAAGACACCTCTTTGACATTTGACTTTTTTCTTGCATTTGATGACTGAAAAAAGGAATATACCACTGGTACAAAGGCAGACATCAGGAGGTTCAGTCAGAAGATTAGGTCTCTAAAGTCATGCCCACTGGTCACTAGCTGTTAACACTTGGGAAATTTAGAAAACTCTCATGGCATAAATTGGTTTTACGGTATTTTGACAACATAACCCATGAGAAACATGGAAGCTTGTTAGCACTATGGAAGGCCAAGGTAGCACTGCTTGAAGTATAAACACTTAGTTGTCATGCTATGTTTGGGCCATAGTAACTGCACTGCTTTTACTATTTATTCAAAAATACAGATATTAAAACAATGTCTCAGTAATAAATGCCAAGTGCAATGTAGAAAAAATCTAAGAGATTAGAAGAAAAAATTCATCAATAAAACAGATACATTTTAAAGTTATTTTCCCCTAAATATACATTTCCCAGGCTTACTTTTAATTAAAGTTACCAGAACACTATTATTCCCTTGTAGTCTGATAAATAGCCATCATTCCTCTTAAATCAAGTTTTAAAAGCTCTTACTTATGTGTGCCTTCGCAAGAAATTCTCCAGTAAAGTTGAATATGGGATAAATTCACTAAAATAGAGAAGAAAGAGCGCATGCTTTCAAAGTCTGTTTTGCTGATGTTTCCTATTTTCAACACTGGGCAGATAATTTTTGGTAATTAAATGGAATAAAAATACCAATCTGAATAAATCCCAAGTATTTTTTCCTGAGAAAGTGGTCCCCATAACATGTATTTTCTGGAGTGTTCTGAGAAGACTGATTTTTTCTTTCTATAGCTTGAAAGCTTGTGTGTATGAAGGAACAGAACAGATGTTATTTGTAACCATAGGCCACACTGTGATTTTTCTGAGTAAGTGACATGGTCCTTAAAGTCAGATATCTTTACCTTCTCAAATATTCTCCCTCAGTTAATGTAGGTAACTGGGGACAGCACCATCTCACTACTCCTTACAAAATAATAGGTTATACACATAATTTCTTACTGCCCTCAGGATTTCTGTGTTAAAATAATGAAATACTAGTCCATGCCCAAGGTATTTATTGTATGAATTAGGCAGATACCTCATTGTGGAAGTGATCTTTAAAACACGACATAAAAGACAAAAGCATATGTGACTTAGTTCCTATAGCAGTACTAAGCTAAAACTGAAAAGCTACAGAATGACTTCTTCAAAAAGCACTGCTTTAGGTTGCCAACTAAATAAACCTGCTACCAAAATGCAATATATCATTACAACTAAAGCCTGATTCCAGCACCTAAGTATTTTATATCTTCTCACAATATTTTTTCAGGTACTAAGTTTAAGCTTGTTCCATTACTGAAATAAATAGAAATTGTTGCTTTACTCTTTTCTCCAATTTATTGGTATACTTCACTGCCAGTTCATCCAGAAGACTATCACTCTCTAGAAAATATTTTGTGGAGAAAAGATTGCATGAATTTCATATCTTTCACTTGACAGGGGTCAGACAGATCTTTTATATTATTTTATTATGATGAAATTATGTTATTATGTTATTATGATCACAAGTTTACTATTTATAACATCGGAAAATTTCCAATTTTTTCAAGTGAGGTTGAGTTGCAAAATGCTTGGCAAAAATGGTTCTAAACATTCCTTTAAATCAATGTTTAAACTCTAAAAGTAAAACTTAGACTACTTGAAAAATTAAGAGGTTTCTTTCTGGTTGTTGTTTGATCACTTAAAAGGCCATGGTGCAATTCTTTCTTATTCAAAATTTGAATAATACTTTTGATTTCCCAAAAGTGAAGGCCAAACTAATATTTTTCAAGACTAGGAGAATAATGGAATTACCTAAATTAAGAATGAACATTGAAATTTTCCTCTAAAGGTCTGGACAGAGAGCAGCTCCACTGAATGAATAGGAATTTGGAAAGCTCAGCAGTTGAAAAATCAAGCTAATTGGCCATGCTAGCAACACTGAAATCCAGATTTGATTTTTTTTTTTTCCATTGGAACATGACATATTACATTATTACAAAAATCATACCCAACATTAAATTGCCAGTTGCTACTTCAAGAATGAGGTAGGTGTTGTAGAATTCATCTGAGCAGAAACTATGACATCTGTATGGAAGGGAATGCTAACTAAACCCAAGATCACCTGCTCCTCTTCTTAGTCTAGTCCTTAGAAAGCAATAATCACAAGTGGACATGAAACTCTCAGTTCTGTTATTTGAGCAGTAGGTACCTCTTTTTTGCTTATTCTTTAGAGAGCTCACAACTGAACTTGGTTTTATATTATTTCTTATATGGAACAAAAATTTAAAAACATCTGAAAACCTGAAAACATGTCTAGATACACAAGCAATAAAGTTCACAGAAAATTTTCAAACTTATTTTACAATTACTGTTGGAGCAATACTTAATTAAAATAATTAGTCATGTGGTCACTGTAGAATAGACATACAGCATAAAATTCACATTTTTCCCAGATGCCAAGAAGCAAAGTTTTGTTTAATTGAAGATTTCTAAACTGGGAGCTGGTGCACTATAGTAGAGCCAAATGGAATTTCTGATGGTAAATCCAGTGACATGAAATCTTGGCATGTAGGTTTTCTATAATTAATACAAGATGTTTAAAATTTTTATTTGTAGCCACTAGTGCAACTTATCTTGACACAAAAGCATGTTTCAAATAATTTTACATAAATTTATTAGAAAGTAAAAGGTAGAAATTTAAGTTCATTGAAACATTACTTCACCATGCTTCCACTGGTTGAAATATTCTTATACATGCTATTATAGGATCAAATATGTATAAGATGGATGTTTCATAGGCTTATAGATATCTTCTGAATCCTTAATTTACAGTGCTTTTCATTCAGTCTTTTTTACATTTGTCCATGCTAATTTCAACAGTACACAGATATCTTCTACATGTCAGGAATTACTATATCATGTAAGAAACCATTATTAAGGCTTTTATAAAAAAATATGCATAAACGCTGTCAAAAAGGATGATGGAAAGTTTCAATATAATTTTTTTTTTATTTTAGTATTTTACAATACCCGATCTGTCCTACACAAAGAAATCACTCCCAGAGAGTACATTTTCAGTCTCATTTAGACATCTTACATCATTTTGGAAAGATTAATTATTCTTTATACAGTGTTTTAAAGATGTAAGTCTAACTGTGACTGCCAAATATAATTAATCTAGTTAATACACCAACAGTGAATGTAATACTGTTCAATAATAAATTCCTTTGTGATACTTACATGAGTTTGATGGCCAATTGCAACTAACCAGTAGAGTGTGCTATTTTTAACCTGTGAAAAGCCTCCTGGAAGGTCATTTCATCAGCCTTCATGAATTTTTTTAAGATTCTACATGTAACATGATTAAATGGACTAAAATGTGAACATTTTAGGAATCTGTACTTAAGTAGCATTTGACTAACTAAAGACTCAATATACAATCAGCAAGATTGTGACGTAGAAGAAATTATTATTTAAAATATTTTTAAGCCATCGGTTCTTAATGCATTTCTTAACAGAGCTGAAGACTGTACAGAAGAGCAATGCTTTATTTTCAAAAAGTAGTCATGGAACTGGGATCTCACTTGCATATACAAGGAAGATCTTATGACTGGTAGTGGTTTATATTACCCATGAACTTAATACTACACACTTCAAATTATTTTATAAAATTTCACAATCATTTGATAGAATTTCAGAATCATTTGATAATATGTCTTTGGGTTTGGACAAGGAAGTTTTATGGAAGCAAGCTTCTTTATGTGCTCTAAATTTATTGCGACATTTTAAATACTGCTTATGGAATCCTATTACATTGACCCAGATGAAGTATTTAGGCCCTCTTTTTTCATAGCAATAAAAAGACAGCTGCCATAAGATGCAGTATGCCTTAAATACTGATGTTTTAGCTATGAAGTTGGTGGCAGTATTGAAACCAGATGGCATCTCGTCACATCTGAAATCATCATCATGCAAATATTCATAAAATTAAATTTCTAAATTTTAATTTTTATTTAATATTAATATTGATAAAATATATCCATATCAATACATACGATTTTTTTAAGTCTGAAGATGTAAACAAATCTTGTAAAATTTGAGGCATGTTCTTAAGGAAGGCTTAAGGATATGTTCTTGTTCATGTGCGTTTTAGATAAGCATACAGCTCAGTCTGGTGTAGAGACTCATATTTACATTCATTTTTCTAGGAAAGATTTTTTTACATAG